>JAJHUR010085200.1:0-10611 GCA_027495735.1 Lutjanus campechanus | reverse complement strand
TCCAATAGCCGTTTTCTCATGGGAAGGCCTGTTAGATTAAGTCATTACCGAACTACCGGGAGGATTTTTCATGACCAGACACACACACGCGCACTCATAAACACACAGAACAGATTTATACGTTACACTTATTGATGGTTAAACTCACACACACACACACACACACACACACACACCTCACAAATGATACACTAAGCAATTACCAGGGAAGAAAGCAGCAACAGACTGCCATGTAATACAATGTCTGCTGACTCGCTGACCGCATACTGCTGCTTCACCATTCACACACACTCCTACACTCACAGGCAGACAGCAATTATGACTTCATTCTCACTATTCGAGTCATCCGCGGGGCAAACAAGCCGGTTCAATTCGAAACTGATATTGAACGAAGCCGCTAACGCCGACTGTAATCATGCCCTGGTTTTGCCCCCTTCTGCAGCACCCCGAGGCTGTTTACCTCACCTCTGAATGAAATCCTGAGATATCACCCACATCACAGAGTTTGTTTCAGATTCGGAGCGACGACCGGAGCGCTAATAACCCTAAAAAGACCTCTCAGCCATGAGTGTGGTTACGTGTGAATGCAATGAGAAACCAAAAGCATTGTTTGAGACTCGGTGGTCCAAGTGGATTTCCCCTAACCTGAGGCCCCGTCTCTCAAGTCTCTAAAATAAGTCTTTGTCTCATCTGTCTGCACCCACACACGCACATATGATTTCATTTATTTTGTTTATGAGTTTTGAAACGCATAGTTGAATAATTTAGTACCTTTTTAGACTCTGGTTTCTAACGGCAGACAATTAAGTAGGGGCGGGTATCGTAACCAAACGGTACCTCTTCCTGTCTTGTCAGCCCCTAAATATTGTTAAGATCCCACACAAACAATACTGCTATTGGTATTTATGTCATGTTACATGAATGACTGATAGGACAAAACGTTCAAAAGTGACTTTACTACATTTGATGAAAATGCAGCTGAATGCAATAATTCAGGAAAAAAGTAATCATAAAGCAACTGCTGAATCTCTTCACATCTTTTTCATGTCATGTCTTTAATTTTTGCACCAAATAATGGCAAGCAGCATCAATAGGAGTATTGATAAGCAGTATCCCGATCAACATTGGCGCCTATAAAATCCTAACAATCCCTCGTTTTAAGGTGTGGTCACACTAGCGTTAAAACCAGCTCAGTACTGTGGCAAAATCAATTGATTCTGGCACCAGAGGATTTGTGCAAAAAAAAATTCTCCTTTTGGTGAACTTTGACACGCAAACTTGCATTACTGACCAACAGCGAGCCATCTGGACAGTGCCGACCTTTTAGGGGAAAAGAAAGACGGAGAATCTAAAACACAGTAAGCTATCGTAGTTTATTAGCCGTGTCTCACCATCCACATTAATTTAAAGTGTCCTCTGTGATGGTATAAACTGCTCTCCAGAAGAAGAATGGTTTGTTGACAGCCTGCTAACTGACAGTATATTTAAATATAACTCTGCATTAAATGAAATAATGTACAATCCCAACAACAATTTAGATAGATGTATAGAAAGATAGATGGATGGACGGACAGACAGAAAGATATTTTTTTTCCGGTATCAACATCTACCCCTGGACTGCACCTCTACTATCATTGTTTTCAAATCTGACAACAAATGGGTATTTTTTAAATTTCTTACTGTCTCTGTGTCTGCTTGTCGTTTCTCCCGCTTGCCTCGTTTTCTCCATCTGCGCCCTGTTTTCGTATTTCTTAAGATACACCTATCAGGATGAGCCTTTCAACCTTCACTCTGCTCCCCTGCATTAAGCTGTGCACATTTTCAACAGTCAAACCTCATTTCACAGCATGAAGTGTATACGCGTGTAGAAGCGAGGGCTTTGAACACACTCCATATTCTCCATATTCTCCAAGGTGGCCCATCACACGGACTCGCCGTGAAATCCAGCAGATGGCTCCATAAATGGAAAATGGCTGAGGTGAGGTGCTTTCAGCAGCTAAAGTATGTACTTTGAACTAAGCCTGAGTGTAGGAGATTACCATACATCACACAAACAGTCAGGCAGGACTTAAACCAGAGGTTAAGAAATTCAAGTCTCCAGATTCAGCAGAGTGTTTTGTGATTCATTCTGATTCATATTCTAGCCGGCCAGCTGCGGTTTTAAGACCAAAACATCCAATTTAAAGCTAGGATGAGGCTTGTGGCATCTTTTTCAGGGTAGAAAACAGCCTCTTGATGTTGTGGTGACCCTCGAGAGCAGAAAACTTCTAAGAAAAAATTTAAAGAATTTGAGGTGATTGGGCAAAGAAAGATCAGACGTAACAAACTACAGAGAGCGATGGGTTTCCTTTCAGCTTTCTGCAGGGTAACAGACAAAAACACACCCTGTTGTGATATCAAATAAGACCCATGGGGCTGTGCAAACACGAAGGGGGGGAGGGAGACGGCCGGAGTCAGATCATAAGCATGTTTTCATAACACACTTTCCCTTCCTGGAAGGTGTGTGTCCATGTGTGTAGGTGTCCATGATGTGTGTCTAAGAGCTCTCCTAACAAGCCGTTCAAAGAGCCACTCTGTTTAGACTGCGAGGGGAGGAAGAGCCTGTCTCTTCTCTCATAACACACACATGTGGACAGACAGTGGGAGTCAACAGAATGCAGAGTCTCCTGAGAACAAAAGATACCATATTCGAGCACCGAAACCCAAAGCAGCCAGAATAACATCCAAACTGCTCTTTCTGAACTCTCCTCCCTCCTGAAAAACACAGCTGTTTCAAACACAGACAGACACAACACCCTCCTGACACGTTTCTGCAGCTGGACGTATTGTTGCTACTATCAGGAACTCTCTAGTGCAGAACAGACCCTTCTAGCCACAGTGATGACCCAAAAACAATCACTGAAACAGCCAAAACAACATTAATGAAGTGCCGATGCCTGCAGGTACCATTCGTAAGACCGCTACATGAGGATATTATCCGTTAGTGCTTCCTCGGGTAGCTGCTCAGTAATATCTGGAGAAATTAGTCCGAGAGAAGCTCCAGCAGGGACGAGATGAAATTAACTTCACATCCAGGAGGTCAGGTCCTGTTCAACTAAAAAGTAACTCAGTCGACACAGCCATGAGGTAACAATCATCTTATCCTTTCCTAGGGGTCAGCAACATGTCTGCAAACGATGATCATTAATACTTACTTCACTCCAGTTTATTTTGACATGTACTGTATATAGACAATGTTGATTAACCTCCGGTGACATGACATGCATGAACCAGGAGAGTAACGCAAAAGGAGGTAAATCATGGGCTCATGTTACAAACATAAAACCTAACAGGGTCATCGCCGAGCGTCCCTACGGGGATGTAGGGTTAGCAAGTTAGCCGCAGAGCATCCAGATCCAGCTAATCAGCTCCCGTCTCGTTGTGGGTCTTCGTTTTCAGGGGAAGGGCCACGTCTTAACTGATGCAAGAATGACCACTGTCGCTAGCAATGTTAATGATGTTGACCAATCCGGTTGCCACTATTTACCACAGCCCAATCCTCAGTTTGAGAAAGAACGTTTACCTAAAAAGTGGCTGGAGTGGGGCTTTAATTGTTAGCAAAATGGTAGAAATCAAAATCCAAATTCACAATCACAAAGAACTTTTTTTCTTTGCAGATCACCTTGAAGGAAGCTATGATTTCTATGGGGGGGAAAAAAATTCTGTAGAAAACTGCCTACACACTGTAAGATGATACACGATGAGCAGTTTAACCACTCCTCAACTTTTCTTCTGGAGAAACAGCGAGTATTGCAGAACAAGTCGATTTGCTGTCATGCCACTGTTGCCAAACTGACTTTCACCCCGTACGAGCTCAGAGTTTATGGAGTTACATCACAAAGGAAAAGTCTTACCACAACCCAGGGACAAGTGGTGACATGCCACAATTCGATTGGGCTACCACCACTGGTTCCCTATTCTTGTATTAAAAGTCATCTAACTGTGGCTCGTGCTTGTTGGAGGATCAGGAGAAAATCTTGAATTTTCCACCATTAATTTAAAGATTCTTGTGTACAAAAATGTGGTAAAATATCAGCACTGAGTGTTCTCTTTTACCGATGTGTTGTTAGTGTATGTGGTACTTACGATCCAGGCCGTTGATGTACTTCATGGATATCTCACAATGTCCCCACACGGCGCTGACGATGGGATATAGCTTCTTGCCTTTCAGTCCTCTAAATGCGACTCCTAGATACTGTCCATCCACCATGAAGCTCAACGTCCCTTCATCCATGTCCAGAATCACTAGCAGAGAGTCCGGCAGGGTGAATGTCTCCTCCGGCTCCAGGAAACAAGGGTAAGAGGGCAGCGAGCTGTGGGCCCTGTTCTTACTGTCATGGTAGAGCCTGTTGCGTCCCAGATCCCAGCCCCAGGACTCACAGTCCGACCCCACCAACGCCGTGTACCCAACTGAATGTAAAGGAGCCTCTGAGGTCGCCACCCCGACCACAGCATGGGTGCCACGCTGCCGGGAGGGCCAGTGGATCTTCCACACGTGCAGGCCCCGTGTGTATCCGACCCGCCCCCGGATGCAGTCCGTGCTCTGAGCGACCGGGTGGCGGTGAAACGTCAGTTTATCCTCCTCTTTGATGAAGATGTTGAGCGAGCGGTCGTCAGGGTTCCAGGCGTGACGGAGCTGGGTCTCCAGTCCGGCACATGGCATGTCCAGCAGGAGATCCAGCCTCGGAGGTTTGGAGAAATCCGGATCCCTCAGTTCAGGGTGCTGCCGGCGGTGAGCCGAGGGCCGGTAGGACGGGGAGCCGCCGGTTTCCCCGCGACCATCTACTGATTTAATGCCGCCAGAGATCTTCTGTCCCATGGCTGCGATGCGAGGGGTTGACAGAAGGAGGGGGGAGGGAGGAAAGGGGGGGCGGGGGAAGGGTGGTGTTTGTGCAGGTGGGTGCTGCGCTGCGTAGAGCTTGACGTTACCTCATCAATGCGGTGGAGCTGAGGTGAGAGTTCCTAACAGGAGAGTGGTGGAGGGAGATGAAGGAGGTGATGAATGAAAGATGTGTGCGAGCTGGTTTCATGCCACAAATGTCTTCAGAAAGACAGAGCTGCTGCCACTCCTGTTGAGAGAAGGACAAGAGAAAAAAAAAGTTATTAAACTCCCTGATTGTTAATCACTAAGACTGGATTTCACAAAAAATAATAACTTAAAACTTAAAGCTAGCCTACTCATGATGGCTCGGCATCGAAGTTTAATTTCTCCTCCTTTGACAAAAACACAATTGCCGAATTAATGGAGCAATATGACCAAAGAATAGTAGATTTTAAAAAAGGGACAACAGCACAGTAAAGGCAAAAGCCAGGCAGCAACTGTTTTAACAGATCAACAGGACACACCTACAAAACTCAGTTGGGGTTGACTCCGTCCCTTAACTCTCTTCAAACAACTTTTTATTATTTTTCAAAGTCCATCTCAAAAAGGCAGCTACTTTAAAAGTTAAACCTTTTGAATTTGATCCAGAGAGAGGTTTAAATTGAATCTTTCATCATTTTAAGTTAGTTTTAAAGTTTGCTGCAACATCATTTAAAGTTAAGCCATGATTTAATTGGGTTTAAAAATTAATGCATGTTGGTGCAACCCTGCCCGAGAGTTTTCAGCAAATGAGTGAACTAGAAGCAGAACAAAAGACACAAATAGAGTTGTTGACTGAAAGAGAAAAAGGAGCAACACAAAGAGAAAGAGAATTACGCTGATGGCAAGTGTTGGCATCCCTCCTCGAGTCACAGATTTCGTGTGGCTTTGTTTTGATAGGAGTAAACAATGAACAGGATGAACAAGTATATACACACGCTGGCACCAATACACACAGGCACAAACACACTCACGCACACACACACACTTCCTCTGACTCATCCCGCATCCTCCTAACAAAGTCATACGCCAATGCCAATATATGCATGCAACCCTGCAAACATTCCCCAGTTGTGCAACATTGCCCAGATTTGACGCTCTCGGTGAGGTAATGTAATTTTAATGAGTATTGCCCGAGTCTGCAAAGCTATCAACACAACGCGAGGAATAACGAAACACCAGGTAATAAATTATCTCCACTCCTCGGTGAAACAAAGTTGAAAAAGTCGGCTTGACTTACGTTTACCCTCACACTTTATAAATAGATTGATGGTACAGGAGGGGGATACGCGTGTTAATATGGAACAGTAGAGGGAAGTTTGTGTTCTGTCATCTGCACAAAAACCCAAATCCTGATGAGCAATAACTGCCATTAATATGGTGGTTTTATTTTTAAGAATGTCAGTTCCCCTTTTATGTCATTTTCAGTGTGATGTGTGTTAATTCCAGTGTGGGCAGTAAAGTGTTAGTTTTGTTTTTATTCATTTTCAGTTGAATTCACTGCAAGTTTTTGGTATATTTGGGGTAAAGGTGACACAGTGTTAAAAATGATAGATCGTAAACTGTTTAAAAATGTGAGCTCATGTTCAATTTATGTTGATTTTTTTAATTTAATTTTAAAAAAAGATACCTTTTGTTTCTTTTTTTAAAATCTCACATGTAAAGAAAGTTACATAAATATCCAGATTTTACTTAGATTAGTGTGGTATAGTTAGTTTTATAAGAAGAAAAAGTATAGTTTTGTGTAACTGACATTTATCACTGTTTTAGATAACAATCATGAGTCTTGAACACAATATTTTTAGCATATCAAGCCTGCAAAGATGATCTCACACACACAGACATAGACAGTGCGGTGTGGTAACACTGACGTAGCGACCTCTTCCAGGAACAGCAGCTGGTGCTTCCTGTTCACAGGAAAAGAGTCAGTCACACCTCGGGCAGACAGGGAAGTGGATGACACAATTCTCTGCGTGCGTCTCATCTATCTGCTGGCTGCCTTTACCTCACCCACCGCAAACTGCAGAGCACCCATTTATGTGCACACCGAACTGACGCTTCTTCTGGTAAGAGTGTCTCACACCTCAGTTTATTTACTGTATGTGTCAACACTGCAAGAATAAAAAAAAGATACAGAGGGGTAAATCCTGCTCCACTGTTGACTGTACTGTATTATTATGTGAAATTCGGGTTTGCTGGCGTATCTCTATTCAATTTATTGTCTCAGACTAAACATGAATCAACAGGATTTGGAAAGCCAGTAGCTAGCTAGCAAAGAATACAGTGTTTTGTTTATTTATTGGACGTAGGAAACATAATGTAGTAAAGTTGGTGGTCACACACACGTGCTCCCAGCACAAACTCGGACACACACGCACACACACAGTTGGAAATTTTAACATGTCACCCAACCCTGATTTCTCTAAAATGTAAAGTGCAGCTAAGTTAATAAAAATACATACAGTGTTTTTATTTTCAACCGAAGACTGATGACATAGGCAGAAATATTCCCACCAAACCAGTCAGCCACACACCACAGAGTGAGGTCATGGTGTAATTCTGTGTGAAATTTCAATGCCCTCTACACACACACACACACACACATACACACACACACCCCTCCGTCTCATTTTGGCCACTTGCATTTTCCCATTCTCTGTGTCTCTCTTTCTGTCTCTCTGGCTGTGAATGAGGTCATGGCAGCTGGCAGCCAATGTGTGCCCCCACTCAGTTCACTCCTCAGCATGAGAGGGTTCAGTGGTCGGACACACACGTACACACGCACGCAGACAGCTGCCTCAGTGTGTGTCATCACGGCTGGCAGGTGGGTTAAGGGTGGACTCTGCATGGAAGATTCCAGAGTCGTCGCTGCCAAACTTCAGCCAAAGAAAACACCATTTAACACTGTACAAACTCTCAGCGTGCGCGTGTCTCAGCTGGCCCGGTCTGGCACAGCATGTGGATGACAATCTGGCATTATGGGCTGTCATCAAGGAGGCACTTGATCTCTGACCCCGTGTCGTCACGGTCGCCGTTGCGTAGTAACCTCTCAAGAGGCTGGTGGTGGGCCTGGCGCGGCGTCTGCTGCTGCGAATAGCGGCAACATGTTTCTGCCATCTGTTGTTTACTTTCCATCCATCTCCCTCCATCTCTCTCTTCTTCTGCAGCCAACTCATTTAGGAGGGAACACACTCGTCCCCCCCTCCTCCCTTCATCTGTACTTTCAGCTGGGTCAGACAGGTACAGAGGGGACAAAGGACCACATGGTGCCACAAAAGTGCAAAACACAGCTGTTTTTTTAAATTATTATCAATAAATGTGGTGAGTAGTATATTTTATTAACTAATCATCTCACCGCTTGCACAAGAAAAGGTGATGTCTTCAAATCTTTTCATTTGTATTAAAGCTACATCCACACTACTACACTACTTTTGCAGCGTTTCTACCTAATGTCCACATCACCCTGGCAATTTAGGACATCTAAAATGGATTTGTTTGGAAAAACCTTTTGTTGTCGTTTCAGGTTTAGAACTCCAGGGTTTCAGTCTGGATGTGCAGAAAGTGAGACTTTTGGAAACGCAGACACTCACATTCACGTTCTGATTCATCACACCTCGTGCTTACGAACGCTGCTTGATCCCTTCAGTCTTATTACTCTTTTATTTACATTTAGTTTTGAGAGAGACGTCCATACATTTTGTGGTGAAGGTGAACTACTGACCAGCAACTGATCCGTAGTTCAGCATCACTCTTGGGACTTACTGAGTCTGATTCTAGTGGTTCTGAGCTGCTGACGGCCACAGCAGAGACACCACGACACAGCTAATGAAGCTAATGGGGCTAGCGGCTAATTACAGAGTTGGCATGCACATCGTATTACCTGAGTAACAAGGGATAAAGATTAGGATTCTTTATGATGTTTTAGACGGAAAAGAAACAAATGAAAAGAAAAAAAAATGTACTGAGAGTTCTCAACCACATTTTGTTGTCATTTATGGTTACGCTCGCTTCTCTGTCCTCTCTGTGTTTTGACCGAGGACGGGGCTCAGCAGCTAACGTCTACTTTCAGAGAAGCAGAAAAGTGATATTTCTACCTGCTTTGTTCGCAGTTGTTGTTGTTTTTCACAACCACAGTGTACTTGTTAAGCTAACAGTGAGGTGTTAGAAATGGTCAAAATATTGTTGTCCAAAAAAAAAAACAAAAGACGTGCAGTGTTTTTTTTTAATGTCTCTGCAGAATTGCTTCCTCCCAGCGCCCTGCCAGCCCTTTTCTGCCAGAGTAAAACACTATATGCCCTTTATTGATAAGATTATAAACAACAGACAACAGATATTTTGTTCAAAAAACTCAAAAGAAGCGTGGAATGTAAAAACTGACATTAGGTACAGGCCTACAGCTTACTGTCAGTAAAGATAAATAAAACTTAATTCCTTCATTTTTAGAAGCTGGAACTAGAAAATATTTGCGTGAAAAATTACTTAGCTGACGTCACCTGGTCAACGAATTGATTCATCACTTGAATGATTCAGCTGTACTATGTTTTTTTTTTTTAAGTTTTGTTATCGCTTTGTAACTATCAGATAACACAAATCGGTTCTACAGGGGGTGGATGTTAGGAATATAAATTAGCAGGAGTCTGGAACAATGAGAGACAGCAAGGACAAGAAGAGAAAATGAGTAAACGTGGCAGAGTAAAAAGAAATAATTTGAATTGAGAGAGAAGTGCAGCAAAAAAGGTCAGCGAATCTGAGACAAAAAAGGGAGCCGACAGGCTACATTAAAACAGAAAGTCTTCTAAAAGCCTTGTCAGAAAAAGTGGAGAAGGATGAGATAAGACGGGAGGGAACAGACAGACAGACAGTCAGACAGACAGACAGCAGTGTGCACCTGGCGTGTGGGCTGGCTTCATCTGGCTTCTCCTGCAGCACTACTAACAAGCTCCAGTCACTAAAAAGTATGTGAGGGCGGCTCGTCTGTGCGTGTGTAACGCTGTACGAGTGGAGGATGAAGTGTGTGTCTGTGTGTGTGTGCACGCCTCAGACGAAAACTAAAACTGTCCAACAACCTCTTACTGGGCAGACAGGCTTTGAAGTCACTCACACTAACAGGGATAGGAACACTGCTGGGGAACCTCTCACTCATACTGCACCACCCTCTGAGGGCAGGCCAAATACGTCTGTGGGCTTTTCCACAAAAATCATGTCAAGTTCCCCAGAGGGTCCAAAGCACCATGTTTAAATAAGAACTCATGACTAACAGAAACCAAGTTTTCCAAGTAATGTTGAATACGGTTGTATTTATTTCTTATTTCTAGGATTTTTTGTGGATTTTCTAGGATTTTTGTGTGTGTGTTTTCTTTGCCTTGGTGACAGCAAAGAGGCAGACAGGAACCAGGGAGAGAGACGGGTGTGACCTGTAACAAGGGCGATGGTTGCGTCCGATTACATACAGTCATATTTACTGTACATGTGCTCATTGTCATTTGTGTCTGAAGGGTCAACTAAGGACAACCAGTGACCCACAAGGCCATCACACAGGATCAGGATTCATAGTCAGACAATTATTCAGCCTTCCTGTTTCTGTGTTCATGCATCAATGTCTGGCCCGAGAGTGTGCTTGTGTGTGCGCACATCCTTCATCCTACATCATCTGGTCCACAGGTTATCATCCCGGCCACCTGCTGACGCGGCAGAAACAGCTGTTGTCTTGC
>JAJHUR010085199.1:18804-30795 GCA_027495735.1 Lutjanus campechanus | reverse complement strand
GCTAAACTTATAAACAAAAGTTGGGAACTTTTGCTAATGTACTATTGAAGACAGGGTCAGCAGCAAAATGTATTTTAGCCACGTAAAAAAAAAAAAAAATACTATTGCTGTACCTTGCCATCAGACAGCCACTTCTGATGGGAACTAGCTGTTATATAAGCCAAATATCGGTCTCTTCAAAGCAGCCAGACTCCATTCACAAAAACAGAAGTTTTATCTTGCAGAACACAGGAGTTACTGGTCTACTGCTGCCTAAGAAACTTAGTTAATTTTGTATTATTGTGTGACTTTGGTGTTTTAAATGGTTAGTTCGGATTCACCAAATTCACACAATAACACAAACTAACTAACCAATCACGACAGCGATAGATGAGCAACTCCTGTGTTCTTATAGGTAAAATTAATGTTTTTGCCAAAGGAGTCTGGTGGCTTTGGAGAGAGCAATGTTTGGCTTATATAACTTGAGTTTCCAGCTGGTAAAGGCTGTCTGACGACAAGGTAAAGCCATGAAAATATTCTAAATATAGCATACACTCAAAAGGAAATAGATTTGTTTTTAGGTGGCTATAATAGGTTTTGCTCCTGACCCTGTCTGACCCTGTCCTGACCCATTTCTGACTTCATAATCACTGCTTTTTTTGAAACAAATGATATATGAATGAAGATCACTAGCTTATTTGCTTGCCGTTATGATAATTTCACATGGCTTCCTCAGTGTTTGTTGCAGGATGATGGCTCTATGGGAGGCAAAAAAAAAAAAAGCCTCACTCAGGACTGGATTGGGACTGTATTCAGGTCAAGTGACTTTCAGCATTACTTTATTCTGCACCTCTAAAATCACACAGCACCATGTTGCATATCATTCAGGATCTCTTATTTTCTTTTTTTTTTCTCTCCTGTGCATTGCAACTGTATCAGCAACCTACCATAGTCAAACTACTTTCTCTATGTAGGATGCTGCTGTACTGTAGCTGTAGAAAACAACGGGGAAAGGCTGGCATGTCTAGCAGGGGTTACACCAGAAGGTCTGTGTGAAACGTGAACTGTGTCACACAGTTTACCAATTTGACTCGGACCATATACCATTCAAGAAATAATTACCTGCAGTAATAAAGTGGGGACTTAATGGATACCACTGTAATTATCCCTGTTTGTTCCTGCTTGTCTCCTGTGGTCACTGCCTTCTCCTTCCATGTCAACAAAGCTCAGGCAAGAAAGAGTTCCACTCTTCATTCTTTCAAGGAAATATCTTAAAATATATCTTATAGTGGAGAGACACTGTTGTACTTGGCCAAGCAAAATATCCAATATTTCCAAGTCACATTCATAAGCTATATTCTCTTAGGACACAAGGCTAAAAATATGACAGAATTTAATCCCCAAAACCCAGTAGCTGTGATGTATGCTTGCAGTACTCTGTCACTGCAGTGTATTCTCTTCCAGCTCGGTCATATTTTAGCAATATCTCTTCATCATGTCACTCAGCAGTATAAGATGCTGTGCGTGTTCCTGCTATAATAAGACTATATATATGCTGGCACAGCCCGCACCTCTGTTGTATCTGGCGGCTTAATTTCAATAATGTTTACATTTATTTAGTGATCTCTTTACATCAAGCAGGGAGCCACATTTCACACTCTTTAGCTGCGGCGTGGTAAAATACTTTGCTTACTGCCAATGTCGGAAAACAACCCCGTCACCCCTACTTCTGTTATTATCTCAGCCTAGAGGAGATTGTACATCTGTCTCACCTATATCGCAGACTACTAGACCCTTTAGTCTTTTTTTTTTTTTTTTGCTTATTTACAACTGTATACTCCAGGACCTCCTGAGGTTGCAGGTATTCCTTTTTCTTTTCTTTTTTTCTCAAAAAACCTTGGAAATCTGTTTTATACCAACTGCTGACGCCTCACTCCTGGCTGTTAGGGTCCACAGGTGATCAACAAGTGCTAGGCTAAAAATAAAGCTTACCAGCTATTCTGTTGCAGGACACATTTTGGCCTTTGTCACGGCTAAAAACCTGACTTAGAGAAGTTTTGTCTCATCCTGACGCGGAGCATCTGCATATTAATTCTACATCTGATACGTTATGATCCTTAAAAAAAAGGGTAATTCAATAAAAACTATCAAACTGTTCATTGTGTTCTGTCAAAAAAGCTAAAGTTTTTAGATGAAATTTATTTTAATGCGCAATATCAATATTCTAATCAGGTATTTAATGTGTAATACCAATATTTCCTCTGTGCAATGATGTGAGTTGAGTCTGATTACTGTTTATACTGTATTCATTGCTCCTATTTTTGTATTTCCTCTTGTTTATATTGCTCCAATTTTTATATGTCCTCTTGTTGTCCTATTGTTCCTATTTTGTAAACTTGGAAACTTGTCTCCTCTTGTTTACATGGCTTGTTTACTTATTTATTATTTATTGTTTTATTGATGCTTCTTTCTGTTTTTTGCTATTCACTCTACTTCTATAACACTGCAAATTTCCTTGTTGTGGGACTAATAAAGAATTATCTTCATACTGGCACATATTGATATCAATATACCGTATATGCCAATACCAATATAGACCAGTATAATATGCCAATATCAGCTGACTGATATATTTGTCTGGCTCGAATTTAAATTGGGAAGTTTGGACTTATGATCTGATTTATTGTTTCCATATAAAGTTAATACACTTAGATGAACCCAGGATGCTCAGTTACATTATCATTACACTCTTCTAGGCATCTTAAAGAAAGCTGGCACTATACAAAAACTAAATAAAAACTAAAATAAAAAATTATCAATACATCTAGACAAGGAACCTTACACTACACTATATGAAAAAAAACATTCAAAATGCAGGTTGCATCTTGCAGTTGTGGTGGCATTGCAGTAGGTGCTTCACCATCTGTTGCCTGCTTTGTTGATTTAAATGCTGTAATAACACTGTTCATGTGTTCTCTGTCTGTTCCAGCACATACTCATAGATAGTTCCTTTAATAGACCTTTGAGTAACATACAAGTCAAGCGGTACATTTCTAGGTTTACATTGTTTCTGATCCGAACAGACTTCTGGAAGCTTTTCTGTTTATTAAAAATGCTCTATACATAAATGTGACTTCACTGCCACAGCAACAGCTCAGAGTAATGAATAAGAAGCAAGTGAAATATTTTCTGTCCCGCTTTCAAATCCCTCCATTAATCAAACTGAACCCCCCTAAAGAATTATTTAAGATGCGGAATTACTGACTGTAAAAGCCAATAAGACTGTTGGAGTCTTAGGAAAATCATATATGAACCTACAATATTCATACAGTCTGAAACCTCATTGGATTGGATTTTTTACTTGACACGTACAGGGCCATTTAATGGGATCCTCAATCAAGTTGTATTTTAGAACCGGCCGTGTTGGAACTTCTTATTTGATTTCATGGGACGTTTTAACCAAGCTGACAAAATGAATAGGTTATTGCTCCCAAGGGACTCTCTGTGCGCACATACAGAAAATCCAGTTATTGATCTTCTGATGTCGCCTGTGTATGTGCAGCTCAAGAGCTATGGAAATAAATAGTTAGAGTGCAACATGCATATACAGAGGGAAAAAGAGCACACCCAGAGTGTTAAAGGGATAGTTCGGATTATTTGATGTGGGGTTGTATTGGATACCTATCGATAGTCAGTATATTGATGCCCCCCAGTGTAGAGAAGCCAACTGAAAAAAAGGCCCAATTAATAAAAAAAAAACAATTTTTAGTTAAAGTGTATGTGATATCAGAGTATTTTCACCATTTCACCTTGTCGTCTGACAGCCTTTTCCAACAGGACACCAGGTTTATATAAGCCAAATATCGCTCTCTCCAAGCCAACCAAACTCCATGGCCGAAATCAGTGATTTAACCTGGCACAGGAGTTGCTGATCTACCTCTGTGTTTATCTGTTTGTTTGTTTGTTTGTTTGAGTCATTACGTGACCTCTGGGTTTTGAAAGTATAGTTAAAAACACAGTGTGTCCCTGCAACGGAGCAATGGTGACATATCATTTGTAATGACATTACTGCAGCATTGTAGTTACAATGTTACCATTAGATGCGTTTCTGCTACGTTGCTGAAATGTTGCAACGTAACAGGTATTCTTTGGTATTTTTGGAAAGCTTGTTCAACATCTTCTGCATAATGTTTCCTGTACTTTATATAAATGACATTGCTGCAACATCGCTAAAGCATCTCCAAAAAGCAGTGGAAATCTTGAGACAACGTGCCGGCGACTTTTAAAATAACGTGCAAGTGGCGACACTGGGATTTCGCTCGGTAGGTTGCTACAACATCACATGTCGCATGAGCACAGTAACAAAGTATTTGTACGTCTTTTCTGAAACAATTGAGCAACCACTTAAGGCACACAATAAAACAAAAAAACTAACAAATTGAGGCAGTGGTAGACCAGCAACTCTCATGCTCTGAAAGGTAAAATGACTGATTTCGCCTATGGAGTTTGGTTGGTTGGGAGAAAGCTATGTTTTGTGGAAAATGCCGTCTGATGGCAAGTTAAAGCAGTGAAAATATTCCTAATATAGCGTACACATAAATTGATATTAATTTTGATTTAGGTGGGATTAAATATATTTATGTTTACACATGCGGGTGTGCCGACCACCATCTACTGTAGGTAATACACTGACTACTGATAAGTACCTCACCCCACATCAAATAATCGGGACTATACCTTTAATGTTTCCACTCCATGAGTAGCTATGATCACTGTGATCCCTCCTTTAGATTGCGTTTGTTGCAGTGAAGCTGCAGCAGAGCCAACAACTGAGAACCTGAGTTGACACTGGGCAGCTTGAGGTTCAGAGTCTGTCTGATGCTGAAAGGGAGCAGCTTTGGTCAGAAAACATTTTCTATTACAGTCTTCAAGATTCTTCTCTTTCAACAACAGGCTTTTCACTGCTAGAATAAACTACTTATCTGGCTTTCACACAAGTATCCCCATTTTTCCTGGGCTGCAGAACCTGTTTTTGTTTAACTTACACTTCAGTAGTAAGACAGCGATGTCTCCAGCGATGCACCCATGGGTGTTTCTACTTTCCAAACAAGTCTTTCCCTTTATCTTTTAGTAAGCATATTTTTTTGAGAATCCCATTTTTTTTCTTCCTGTAATCACTCTATTTATCAAGTTTTTTTTTCTCAAGCTCATTAGGCAGACCTCTATACAACAAGACAAAGTTATGTCCAACAACTGAATGCAGCTCCAAACCATTCACATACCATCACGCATTTGCAATTCACAAGGAATTACATACTGTAGCGGCTCAGCATGCGATGACATCCAAAGAGTACAAAAAGCGTATTTTCTTCACAGACAAAACAGAATATTTACAAGATGTTTTAAATCTGTAATCCACAAACAGATTTATGGGCGCTGTGCCACATGTGTACCCACACACACTCTAACACACGGTGTGATCAGTTCGTCGGCCTCCCCACCACCACCACCACCCCGCTTACATGGAATGCAGAGTGAGTTTCTTAATTAAGTCGAGAAGAAGCTATTACTTTTGGGACAGACTCGATTGTCCTCGCTCTGTGGCACCGATGGCTCTGGGCTTCTAATCACATCAGAGAGAGAGAGAGAAGGAGAGAGGAAGCTTGACTACTTGTCTGACAACAATTAACCCCCTCTCTAAGACTTCCTACAGTGACTGTGGTCTTTGAGGAGAGGTTATTTCAGTGTGTGGAGAGTCTTTAATATGTCCTGTAATCTGTCCATGCAATTACATTAGAGGCACATGTTGCACTGGGGACCACAGAGCACATACGAGCCACGGAGGACGCAATAAAACACTCGCTGATTAGCTTTGGTTTGCGCTTTTGTATGGAAGAGTTTGAGGTAGCATTGACCTGGTGGAAAACATTTTTTTTTTGCTATCATTGGCTGAACTGAGATTGGCGCAGAAGAAGTTTTTGCCTGCTGTTTTTCAGTGCTAATTTACTTTGAAATGTACTGAAAGGTGCTCAGTCCTGAAGCGTGGACACTGGAAAGTAATCAAATACTTTGACTCAAGAACCCCTTTCAGGTAAGTGTACAAAAAAGATTTAACAAAAAAACATATTCTGTTTGGAAATACTGGTCTGAAATGTGAAACAGCTGTTTCCTGATGGACAGATGGCTTTAGGTTACTTGTGGCTAAAGTAGCTAACTGTTAGCTGCCATTAAAGGGCAACAGAACCAGGCTCAGCAGCCTCCCATCCTTGTTCTAGTTTAAGCATGCAATTTTGAACTGGTCTGAGCATTTCCACCTAAAATAAACTGTTTTGTAACCTGAAAAGTTGGTTCCCAGCTGGAACCGCAAAATATCAGGGGGGGCGGTTGTTGGAACCAAAATGTCATATTCTACAGGTTGTTCCACATTGTGCAACACCTTCTGTTGATGACATCCTTGATTACAATGGTTCCAGTCAAAACTGGTGGAAAAGTGGGCTTTTTCACTCATAGACCTTTTTCCACAAACGCGGAACCGGCCCCATTCCAGTTCAGTTGTTCAGAACATTTCCACAAACTGGGTTGTAACTAGGCATGTGCGCAATTAGTTGACTACACAGTTAAATGTCACCACCCTTGCTAGTCGGCACCAGGAATACTAGTCTGAGTGTTTATTTACTGTTAAACTAGTCGACTAGTCTAAATCAGATTTTGCGTTTCACCGACAGGGAAATTAGTCGCCAGGAACATCCCTATTTGTAACCTAAAAAAAAGTGGTTCCCAGCTGGAATAGAAAAAAAAAGTCAGACCATGTCACACCAGTCAGAACTGGTGGAGGTGCGGGCTGGGTCACTGGATAGCACCAAGGTTCCAAGGATCTTGAACAGAATCAGTTAAAAAACCAAAGATTTTTTTTTAATGAAAAAGGACCCCCAGTGAGCTTGGTCAGACCGGGACTGAACACAGCCTCTGAGACTGTCAGGGAATTCAGTATCAAGGTCATGTGAGGAGGGGTAATGCACATTCAGTGCTACTGGGTACTGTAAAAGCAGTAAAGGACCTGACTAGTAATTATCAATGCCCTTTTTAGTTTGGTATGGAATTTTAAATTGACTGAACTCTGAAATGTATGTCTTGCATTTATTTACTTTCACATTTGATTAAAATCCATCAGAAACCATATTGTGAATGTGGAAACAAGCACAAATTGAGCGCTGAGCCATGAAGGAAAGCCTTGAGTACAAGCTGAGGCAATAATAACAGCTATGAAAATGACTCAGAAATAGTAAGGCACATGTCTAATGTTAATTAATTTAGTTATACACACACCTTCGATTGTACATAGTGTTCAGAGTGCCTCACACTAAGATCAAAATAGCTCAGCTTTCATCAAAAAGACTTCACACTTCCAACAGGTTTTCAGTTGTCACTTAGCAACATCTAGAAACCCGACCAGTGCTTTCCCTGCACATCTGTTAGTACCGCTGGCCAACACTGAGTTTCCCACAGGACACAGGGGCACAGGCTGGGGTCAGTGGGAGGCCACTATGAGTTATAAAGGTTTATTAAGTGTTAGAGGAACATAGAGCTATCAGAGGACCGCAACATTCTGCTTTTGCACTGCTGCAAGACAAGACCCTGTTTAATCGGTAGCCAGCGGAGGCGCCACGCGATGCTCAATGCGGGCTTTTTTTGTGCCACATCTGCATGGATATCAATGCTCTGATTTGGAGTCAATCGTCAGGAAATAAACAATATTCCTAACATCTGTTAACCATGACTTTAGTTTTCTCTCAGGCTGGCCACGGCGCGATGCAATGCAAGTGTAAAAACAAACATGACAGCGAGTAAATCTGTTTTCCATGGAGTCCAGATTCTATAAAATGCGCCACATCGAGTCTCAAACATCGCAGCATAATGTTGCAGCCTGAGGGCCAAATAAAAGATAGTGGAGCACAGTGAAAACAAACAACTACAGCCTGCCGCTCTCTCCTCACAGTTCTGCTACCTGCTAGAGCTGCATCACATCGCAGAAAAGTTCGAAAGTTGATCTTGTGTTCCTCAACTCTCGTTCTCTTCATCTTTTTTCTTGTCCTCTGTTTTTTTCCCCCCTCTCTATCTTGTTTCTTTATCTAACCCTTGTGCTGTCTGTCCATGTATCACTCATTTACTCTTTATATTTACTCTTCTTCCGGCGCTTCTCTCCCTTGAAGAACAGAATTGTAAATCAAAAAGGGAGAGGTGCCCAGAGCACACACTCTCACACACACTCACAATCAATACAAACAACTTCACTGCCCGTGAAGAAGCAGTTTGATACACCAGCACAGACTGGTACATGAGCATACAAAACAAACAGCCACAGTTTTGCTTGCATTCGGTAGCTTCAGTCACTCTCAGTTCAGGATAAAATAACAACCAGGCCAGCAAAGGTGCACCGAGATTATTCACATTTGTATCTGTAGCTATATCTGTATCTGTATCTGTATCTGTATCGATTCAACCAACAAAATGATCTGTATCACTTCAACCATCATTATTATCTCTATCTTTATCAGTTCAACTATCAACATTATCTGTATCTGTATCTTTATTGGTTCCAATATCAAAATTATCTGTATCAGTTCCACCAACAAAATTATCTGTATCAGTTCCACCAACAAAATTATCTGTATCAGTTCAACCATCAAAATTATCTGTATCTGTATTCGGATAGAAAACCAGATGTGGGCATTGCTTATACTTGAATTTTATACTAGAAGCCACATTAATGTTGTATTTTGGAACCTAATATTCATTGGCAATGCAACTGCTGTGCCTTCGAAGCATCAAGTTGCTTTGATATTGGCATATAATTAATTATGAAATATATTTCCACATCCTCTCGCTGTACTTTTCATTTCTCTCTTATTAATTTTGTTTTAAACTAAACTAAGTTTTATGAACAATCATAAACTGAGAAAAAGTAGAATACTGGAAAAAAAAGTTCATCAAAAATTCTCTTTACAGTAAAGAGGGAATAAGCTTAAATTGTTATGACGCTGCTACCGTGTTTCTTCATGTGAAATATGGGGTACTTTTATGCAATTCCTAGAAAATGATTAGGTCCAAATTAATATATATTGATATATGATACTCTTGATATATGTTATAATTTATTTAATTTGTTTTCACTTTGTTTTTTATTTGTGTGCATGAATTTATTGCATTTTAATAAATATATAAATTTATATTCATTTTTTACTTTTCTTTTTCTTGTTCTGTCTCTTTTTCCCCTGAATGTTTGATGTTGAGGCTGAGGGGAGTGGTGTGTTTATAAATGTTACCAAGCATATTTGGATACCTGTTTTTATTGAAATATTTGTGCTTTCCTGAATAACATATTTGTATTCAGGTGCACGCCTACAGGCCAAACGTCTGACGGTGTTGTGGCCTTCTATGTTTGGAAAAGAAAGGCTTTTAGGGAAAGCACGAGGTGGCTGCTTTTGTTTGAGCTGTAAACAAATGAGGGCAGAGGGAACACAGCTGAAAAGGAGGTGAGAAATACAAAGTGCAGAGACAAAACCAAATGCCCTGTCATTATCTCTGACAACTCCAGAATTGTTTCTTTGCACAGAGAAAAGATAATGAAGCTGACATATTTTCCAAAGATGTTTCTTTTGGGATTTTCTTAACCTGGACTCAAAATAAAGAGTCTATCAATATGTCAAATGTATGAAAGTATGAGGCACAGCTCACTACAGAGTACTGACAACTTTTTGTATATGTATACATACATATATATGTATATATATATATATATATATATATATATATATATATATATATATATATATATATATATATATATATATATATATATCATTCATAATTTTGCTCATCAAATCTTTTCTCAGTGAGAATTAGTTTTGGTGTGAGCAGAGATCAAATCAGCTGTACAAAACACTTCACTTCTTGGTAATTGGGTGCAAAAATACTTTCAGCACAGTGATAATAGATATGGACAAATAAAGCCTGTTCATCATTGAGCGGCGTGTTATTAATTAAAATCTGCTGTTGTGTAAAAGTTGTATTATTGGAAAGAATTCACCGCAGCTAAGAAGGTTGATATTTTACACATGGGTTGAATCACAGCAGCCAACAAACGGTGGAAGAGCATACTTTGGGTTCAATCATTTGATTTGCACGCACCATCGACTGATTTTCATCGGCAGTATTATTGCTTTGTGAAACTGGTGTATAGAGCAAACTTTTTAGAGTGAGACGATTTAACAGTACAGAGGCAATAACGCATTGTTCCTCTCACGTTGGCCTGGCCAAACTTCACACGACTGATCAGTCCTACCCTGAACACATCTACATGACAATCAGGAGTCATAGTGCCACCTAGTGGAGACAGGAAGTGACTTCGAATTCCTTCCTACGGTGTCTGAAGCGCGTGAAAATTCATCGCCTCGTCGATCAGTCGGCGTCTGCTGACATGATCGAAGCTGCAGTGCACCCTGGCAGGCGCATATAAAGCTGCTTGTGGCATTAATTTTGAATTGTTGTATTGAACTTACAGGTTCATTTCAGTCAGTCTGTGATTTGCTCATTTCTAACATGGGAATGGCCCAAACGCTCACCCAATGTAACACTAACTATATAGTAGTAACTACATCAGTCGTTATATCCACCCTAAAATATTTTGTTACAGAGGTGGTTTGGTGTGGGTGTGTATTTTCAGCAGCACATATGCTACTAAATGTTCAGAGTAAATATTAAAGAGACAATTTAGGAATATTACAGCCAGCGGTGTCTCTATGATCCTCTCGCTCTTCTGTGATCATGATGGTGACAATACTCTATAAAGACAGGCTTCCCAGACTTCCAGAGAAATGTTGGTGTCTCCCCGGGACCCAAACTTCTAAGAATACATAATGGACTGTCATAACATTTACATTTCTGAACTGATGAAGCTGAGCTGATGAACATGAAGTCGTGAATTTAAGATGGATATGGAATGTTCTTTATTTCTTTAGAAATGTAAATCACAGCAATAATCAGATTTGCTGGGCATAATGTTAAGTTTCTCACCATCTCGTAAGTAACTTACAATGCCTCTGAAAAGCTGGAGGGCTTTTACTTTGAAAATGATACAGGAAGTGTTTAGCCTGCTTTAACAGCATAATGCAGTAACTTTAACATGGCATCAAAACAAGACTTTATCGGGGCGGAGGTTTAGCTCAGTTGGTAGAGCATCCGCCCCATGTACTGAGGCTGTGAGTCCTCTGCAGCGGCCGCTGGTTCGACTCCCGCCTTCGGCCCTTTGCTGCGTGTCATCCCCTCTCTCTGCCCCATTTCCTGTCCACTCTTCAGCTGCACTATACAATAAAGGCACAAAATGGCCAAAAAAATAACTTAAAAAAAACAAAAAAAACAAGGCTTTATCACGACGGATCAAATTTCCCATCATGCCTGAACTTAGCTGGTTGTTAAGTTTGCTGCACTATGTTCCAAAGTACAAATGTTACCTTTTGTTAGCCTTCGCACCTTTGTTCTCTTCAGAACATTCGTCTTTTATGTGATTTTGGTAGCCTGCGCTGGTTTGCAGCTTTATCCATTAATGAGTAATATTTTACCACTATGTTTTAAAGGTCATCCCCTTCATTAAAAGTTGTTGAGGGCTGATGTCTGTTATTCCCTGTTTCCTGTCTCCATTTGAGGAAATGCGGTGTGCTTTTTACTCTACTAATTGGCAACCCAATAAAAACAGATCTACAACCAATTTCAGGTCCTGAACCAAAGTTTGGGCTATAATTTAGTACAGGATTACATATTTATAATACATAGTTTGGACAATATTGCAGATCCAAGATGAAACTGACAGAGGGGCAGAACTGAGAGGAAAAAAGAAAGTCTGCTACTTCAGCACCATGGACAGCACCATTTATCAATACACAGCACAGTGACTGATAATTCTGAGCCATGGTCGGGACACAAACCTCAGTCAGATAAAGGATCAGTGAGTCAGGC
>JAJHUR010085199.1:0-17963 GCA_027495735.1 Lutjanus campechanus | reverse complement strand
TTCCACCAACCATTCCACCTTCTAAGGGTGCTAACAATAATTGTGGTAAGAAGAGCCCACCAAGGGGGTTCTCTCAGGAACCCTTCCTATAAATCCAAGGGTTTCAACAACATACCACCCTGGGGATTCTACAAACCACCCCGTTTATATTCCAAGGGCTTCACGAACAGCCCAC
Organism: Lutjanus campechanus; assembly: GCA_027495735.1. NCBI lineage: Eukaryota > Metazoa > Chordata > Actinopteri > Lutjaniformes > Lutjanidae > Lutjanus > Lutjanus campechanus. Next base: position 17,788 of record JAJHUR010085199.1, on the reverse strand, counting down.
CAATGGAGAACTCAAAATATTTCATAAGAATTTCACCTCCAACCAAGGGTTCTACAAAGAACCATACTGATCCACAGATTGTACATTATGGTAATCCATTATTTTAACAATATATATTATAATTACTGTCATTTAAAATGAGGAAACATCTTTTAACATCCATGCTTTCAACAATCCTTGAAGAACTCTTCCTGTCAAAAAGGGTACTTTGGAAGCAACTGGTTCTGGGCAAACCCTCAGCCCTTCAGGTGGAACCCTTTTGAAACCCTTCTTATTAAGAGTGTGCAAATGCAGTGAATGTCAGAGAGTCCACATGGACCTCTCCAGAAGCCATAACTTTCCCTTTATTACCCACACTGCATCACGCACGCACACAACACACAAAACCATTAAATTAATGATCTATGCAAAATCAGTGTATACAAATATCCATATATACTCCCACTCTTCCTTTATTATTCTCCACCTCTCCACCTCTTTCTTGCTCTATACCCAGTCCCCCCTTTTCTTCTTCTTCTGTCTTTCTGCTCCTGCACACACTGCCTTTGCTCTTCGCCAGCAAAGGGAGGTGCCAGGTGGAGGAGATCCATCACAGTGACAGAGGCGGAGTGCTGCAGCCAGCAGAACAGCCATGTGTGGCTCCGTCTCTGCCTTTGGAGACGACCTTGTCAGTCAGTCAGTCAGTCAGTCTTACAGGCGCTATTAACATATGATCAGACCGAGCACATTGATATTATCCTGCAATTAACAGAAAGGGAAAAAGTGCATTTTTGCTCATAAAATCTTCAATCAAAGTATGAAAAGTTATTCCTTTGGTGTGTTATCAGTGAATTCTGCTCTTCTTTTAGACGATGGGGTGGTTTAGATTAGATTACCTGTAAATAATTGACCCGTTCCAGCTCTGAAAAGGTTAATGAGGTAATTCAACATGCAGACGAGCTCGGCGGCGGGTTCAGAGCTGAGGCAAATCGACACCAAGCAGGTTGAGAGACTTCCCTTATCCCGACCTGAGGCGACGGATGTCCGACAGATTTGCCATTCCCACGGATGGCGTGAAGAATACACTTATCTGCTTGGTGAAGGGAACATGGTGGACGGATTAGATTCATGCTGCATTTGATTTTTTTTTTTTTTTTTTTGCCACAGAACATTTCGCTTGGGCTTCTCCCTCTATTGGCCGATTCCACCATCTTTTCCTCTCTTTTTTTCCCTTCCCCCTGTCATCAGCTGAGGTGGTTGAAGTGACCTCAATCTCACTCTCTCCCGCACACACACACACACACACACACACACACACAGTCGGTGAAAGTCTCTACAAGAAGCCTCTGCTGGAAAAACCCAGTGGAGCCCTGGAATTAATTTGTCCACATGAGGAGAGTCCAAGGATGGAGAGAGCCGGAGCATGAAGCAGAGAAGAGGGACAGATGGAGGGAAGAACACCAGCGACCAGCAGGGTCTTTTTCTCCACCCTGATTGAAGTCTAGTGACTCTATATTCAGAAATTTTACAGTTACAAGGTTGTGAGCCTTTGTGTGGATATATAATCCCCAAATCTCTTCACTGTAAAGATGATGCAAGAATTCCGTTTTTCAAGAATTTCATCTTTTCTCTTCACCTTGACTCAAATACGCACATTTTATTTATTCAAGCTAATTAAACTTAAAGTCACACAGGCATCTAGTGGAACCAACTGATCTTATCTCATTAACTTGACATAAATAAATAAAAAACCTTTTATGTATTCAAGTTAATTAAACTTGATGCAGGAATCTAGTGGAATTAACTCTTCCTTTCTCAATAATTTCACATAAATATAAACATTTTATTTGCCCAAGTTTATAAAACTTGAATCTTTAAACTGTAAAACATCGAATCAACTGATCTTTTCTCATTTATTTGGCATAAATACATTTTTATCAACTCAAGTTAATTCAACATAAAATTTGTAGTTCTTATTTTCAGAGCACTTCAGAACTTATAAACACGAGTTGTTCTGACTTAAAGTGATGGGTTGAATAAATGCACTTGCTTGCAAGTTCATTCAACTTATCAAATTAAATTTCAAAAGAAACATGATCCTTAGAGAGATAACTGAACTCATAACCGATGTTCAGTCAACTCTTACTCATAGCTTAAAATGATTTACAACGTAGTTTTGATTCCGAAGAACGCTTGAGAACGTATAAACATGAGTTCTTCTAACTTGAAGTCTTTTGACTTGAAATGATGAGTTGAATGAATGTACTGTACAGAGTTCAACCAACTCCTCAAATTAAGTTGAAGGTAAAAACTGTAAAAACAAAAACTTTTTACTATATTTTACTATATTAACTATACATATTTTGGAGAGTTGTTGATTCAGCCTAACATCTTAAGGTTATTAAACATGTTTTCTCTAGTGCAGGTGAATTAGTTTTGAGTTTATTTGATTCAAAAAGTATATTTGTTTTGAATAATTACAAAATTAATTCAACTCATTTTTTCAAATTCGGTCAACTTAAAATTTGAAGGCAGCACGGACACTAACTTTTTAAAATTAAATAGATAGTCGTTATTTTTAGAGTGTTTGACCATAACTTTTATCTGCTAAAGAGACCACATGCAGGTGACATGAGTAAAAGGTCATGACAGAAACCAGAGACATGTAAGTGCATTAGAGCAAAAACTCACATTCAAGAGGACAAACCTTGACATTTGAACAGGTGTCTGTCACAGAGAAACACTATAGGACACTAATGGATCGAGGATTTAAAGGACACATATGGCTCTGAACTGTTCAAGAAATTAAATTCCACATGAGCAAACTGTCCTATGTCAATGTCAAATGTCTCTGTTTAAGCCGCAGCCGACATGTGTGGATTCCCCGATACAAGATCGTCCGGCTTTGATGCGAGCTTCTGCGGCGGATATCCGTAATGAAATCCACTCAGGTGTGTTTAATTTGCATGCCATGAAAGCAGCATCACCGTCTGAAGATTATGTATTTGCTGATGGTGAGGAGGGGATCATTTCAGAGGCCACTGCTTGCTGGTGTGGAAAATCACTGTTAGAAATTCCGCATCGAGAAGCAAAATAAACACGCAGGCATCAATCCATTACTTTTTCTTTGGCGGGATTTTTTTTCCCACCTCTCTCTCTCTCTCTCTCTCCCTCTCTCAGCGGTGAAATGGAGGTATCATTTTTCATAGCATGAGCGAACACCTCATTTTTTTCCCCCCCTCCCCTGCATATCACGCCTTTGGAACGCATCTGATTTCTGAAGGGAATTTGTGTCCCATCTCTCTATCGCTGTCTGTCTGTGTCTCTCAGGATCTCTCTCTCCTATCTTCTCAAATAAAGGAGAGATGAAGACGATGATTGCTATTATTTGTTGAAGGGCTTCCGCTGATGGATGGATCACGGATAAATGAAACGCTAACTTGACGATGGCATGAAGAGCCGAACAAAAAGTGCAAAACAAGGCGGGCAAACAAAATATTCTGTTTGGTGTGGGAGTATTTTCTGAGGACAGGCGCGTCAGATTGAATTGATGGGAAGATTTGACCAAGATTAGAAATACTATTAAAGACGCTAAGGTCAAGCCTCCATATTTTTGTTTCCATTAATCACAAAGAGATTCATTTTGAGCAGGCAAATGAAAAGATTTTCATATTTCCTGAAGTATAACAATATCAATCTTGTGACAATCTCATATGAAAATAGTATTTTATTTCCAGTGTAACAAAGCATTTGCCTAAACTCAAGACTTTTCAGAATTGTCTATATGATCTCTCGTGTTCAGGATGATGCACTGGTACATTTTTATATACTGTATAGAACGAAGAGAAATACAGTGGGGCTGCAACTAACTATTATTATTTAGTCATTGGTTGTTTGGTCTATAAAAGGTCAGAAAGTGGTGAAAAATGTTGATCAGTACCCAACATGATGTCCGAAAAATGTCTTGTTTTGCTCACAACCCAAAGATATTCAGTTTACTGTCACAGAACACTCAATAAACCAAAAAATATTCACTTTTAAGATGCTGGAATCAGAGAATTTGGCTGACATATCATATGGCTGACATGAATACACTATCCATATTTTTTATATCCATACAAACTTAACAAATATCTGAGATTTTTGAAAATATACATATGAATAAATGATGAACCCAGGGTTTATTTTGACATACCAGCGATGCTTTCAAACGCCCGAACGTCAGGATGACGTCCGATGAAAAAAGAGGTTTCCCCTGGCTCTGACATATCCTACTGATGATGTCATCAGCTAGAGACACAGGCCATGTGACCCAAATGACTGCTATACAATTTGACCAACAGAAGGTTAAAAAAAAAAAAAGCACCGGTAGCACAACTGGTAAAACAGAACATATTGTAAGCTGCATTAAGATTTTTCACTGCTTTACCTTGTTGTCATGGGAAACCACTGTTATACGGGTCAAATATTGCTCCTTCAAAAGCAGAGGTGCTCTTGGTCTACTGCTGCCAAGATTAAGTCAGTTTCTTTGTGTTATTGCACTGTAAAAATTAAAAAGTTGAGAAAACTAAAATACAAATAAAGACATTTTTTGAGTTTTGAGCCCAACTCAAACTCTTAGTTGAGAAAATGTGCTTTTCTTTTCCTTCTTTAAACTTGAATTTTTTGAGTGTTTAGAAGTGAAAGGGATTGATATTTTAATTATTTCTAATGAAAACCATTTAATTTTCAGGCACCCATTACAATTTTTTTGAGTTTCTAAAACTCAAATATTCAAGTTCATCTAAAGAAGAAAAGTACACTCTGGGGTCGGAAAAACTTTTTTTCAGTTTATTTAAAAACTTCCATTTAAAACACCAATAACTGCAAACAACTTACCGATCGAGGCAGTGGTAGACAAGGTAAAATTACTGACTTTTCCAAAGGAGTGTGGTTGCTTTGGCTTATGCAGGAAAAGGCAGTTTGATGGCAAGGTGAAGTGGTGAAAATATAGTGTACACTTAAACTAACAAGGCTTACCTATCTACTGTAGGTGATACACTGGCTATGGAGAAGTACCTCATACAGCCCCACTTTAAAAAATCCAAACTATTCCTTTAAGTTCGAGACATGTGGCTCTGATCATGACTGTTCCGAGGCTGCAGCTGGACCTCACACCCCACTAATATTCACAGAAACAGGACAAAAATGAGTTCTCTTGTACGGTAAGATGAGGTGAGGAGTAGTGGGTGTGTTGCTGCTACATTTCACTCACTTTTTTTAACGAGAAGCTGCCAAAATGCAGTCTGGCAGAAGCTCACCACACCTGTCATAAACCATTTTCGCTCGGTGATGTAACATTTTCCACACACACACGCGGACGCTCATGTGTCACCATGCTAACCCAGGGATCTTGTGTTATTTCACTGCAAAAATTCCGGCTTTGACAGATCCCACGATTAGCAGTTAATCACAGTCTTGTGTTTGTTTCACTTTGCATTCACACCGCAAACAAACTGCACTAGAAGTTGCTCGGGAGAGGACAAAATAGCTTTTGTACTGAGATAAAGGCACATAGAGTATCAGCTGAAGAGCTGGGAGAAAATGCATTTCATTGCATTGATTGCACACTTTTAAAGTATGTGGCAAATAAACTCGAGCTGAACTGAACTGTGTTGTTATCACTGAGCAATCAATGAGCGGACGGAGACGGTTCATTCATTTGGAATTCACTGTTCAGAACAGAGGAATGATACAGAGAGACAGCCGAAGTGTTCCCTCCACATAACTGTGCAGAAAGCACACATTGTCCCAGGTGGTGCCATCTACCGGAGCTGCTCCACCACTAGCTGATAATAATAGCTTTTTAATGAGCTCTTTCTGCAGGCGTCTAAAAGGCACATTATGATGAGACATTATCAATAAGAGTCTCTTACGGAACAAAGGCCTGTGTCAGATATTAGCGTGTGCGAGCTCAAACCCTGCCACATACACACGCGTGCGGAAAGGAACGCGGCCACACGTGAACACGCGCACAATAAACACACAAGGAAAAGTATCTGATAAGATTTAATTGAATATTCTCCTCCTTGCTGTCTCGTGCAGAACATGAGAAGCTCTATCTCTGTGTCTGCTATCTCACAGTTCTCATCTTCCTCACTGGCGGTGCCACAACACACACACAGGTTGGTGCTTCTGTACTTGTGAGGACCCTCACTGATATAATGCATTCCCTAGTTTTGAGTCCTAAACGAGTCAGAATGTAACTGTGAGTTTCCAGCCTCACTGATTTACAAAGTTACTTAGCTGTTTAAGCGGGAGATATACTTGCTGTTTGACCATGCACACACGTAGACAACCGGCTGCGTAGTGAAGCGAGCTGTTCACGACACACAGGCCGCTTGTCCACGCGCGTTACGGGAAAACACCAGTAGAGGGCACAACAGAGAACTCAGACCATAAACCACCTACAAAAACCAAAGAGAAAAAGGAGTTCCGGGTTTCCGCTGTGCACATACATACCAGTCTCAAACCTGTTTCCATTTATTTCAACATGTTTCGAAGTCGACTTCCAAAACTGAACTTATCCGTCACCAGCTGCTGCAACAGGCATGTTTGTCGCCGCGTAGCGGCAACAATATGTTGGTAGTTGTGGACTTGTTCAGTGAGCCTGTCCTCAAACCTTTTTGCCATTGTTTTTGCTGATGACATATCTCCTGACCCCTGACCCTGTCACTACATTCTGCCTCTACACTGCCCCTATTGGTCATGTGTGTATTGCATCTTGCGGACACATGGTGTTAATTTCTGAGGACATGCACAACCGACGCTCCAGATGGAAGTAGGATACGTGAGGCAGATGTGATGAGTTAAAAGCAAGTATATCTCTGCCCTTAAGCTCACATTAGCTATGTATTAGTTCATTAACTATATTAATATTTGCCAGTTTTACTGTTCTATGTGAAACTTCAAATGTTGAATGGGGTTGGAAGTAATTATGCACTGCAATTAGTTTTTTGTTGACAACTGCATAGCTTTTGTATGCCAAAAAAGTTATTTTTGGTATATCTTTTTCAGTACTTTAGTGTTAGTGTTTCATGGCTCTTTCCTGCAACTTGATTGGATGCTGATAGATTGGTTCAAACAAAGTGGATCTGGGAAATTAACTGTCGACTTGTTGAGATTTAATAGTGTTAATGCCAGTTGGTTCAGGAAATGGGAAGGGAAATTAACCGATTGGTGGCATACTTTTCAAATAACAGACTTTCATCTCTGGGCTTGGGGAAAGATATCAAGTACTTGCAAGTCAGAAAAGTCCAAGTCAAGTTGTAAACTTTTTTGATTTTGTCCAGTCCAGTCACCAAATTTGAGTCTTGAATCTGTCTTGAGTCCAAGACAAGTGACTCAAGTCCATATCTCTGGAAAATAGTTTGTGTAACCCCCAAAGGGGTTGCAAGATCATTTCCAGGGGTTGCCAGATGATAATGGAGAGTAAAATAAAATCTACACAGAAACATATTGTAGCAAGCAACATAGACTGAAAGCCAGGAATCAGCTCTTAGTGATGTCAGCCCCTTAAATATATTCAACATGAGGAATACAAAATACACCTAATGGTTAAAACTATGGACCAGCTTTAAAATGCTAATTACAACATAAACCACCATGTGCTGAACAGATACATTACAAAAACTGATAAAAAGGTAACATTTGTACGTTGTAACATAAAATAGCTGGGGAGTCATGACTTGAAAAGGTCGAGAACCACCGGTTAAGTTAAATTTGCAGTGAAATAAAACAGAAAATAGCGTAAAATCTTCACATTTGACAAGCTGGAAAAAGTGAATGATTCGCATTTTTGCTCAGCCAATCATTCATGAAGAAACGGCAGTGAGTTACGACCAAGTGGCTGATTGTGAAACCCTATTTGCACAACTAACTCCTCCTTTTCAAAAGTTATGTCCGTGCTCCGAAGAGACCAAAATGAGACCAAGATGAAAGTGATATTATTTGTATCTGACTTCTCTGCAGCAGGATATCACATGAAAGCCCCCACAAGCACACAACATAAAACATACACACACCCACTCACAAACAAATACACACACACACACACACACACACACACACACACACACACACAGTATAATAGTTCCCATCATTCATCACCAAAGCTATTGAAAAGCCTACTACACTTGGACGAGTGCCCCTGTTGTATTTAGAGTAGAGGAGCTCATTTGGTGTTTTGTTTATTCACTTTCACTTATCATAATTAAAGGTTACCAGCTGATTCAACAGAGTACAGAGTGGTGGCTTTTTTCCTAAACGGCCATGATTGATTTCCTCTATCTGCCCTCCCTCTGGCTGTGACAAAAATTAATTTGACTTGGAACGACTGAGGAATGGATCCGAGAGCAAAAGAGAGCAACACAAGACTATAAAGAGATTGGGGGGGGGGGTGTCCATCCGTGGCCGACATGTGAAAGAAAAGCGGTCTCTCTGACAGACCCTGAAAGCCACATACCTGTCTGATGAAGCTGACATGTGCAGGAGTGTGGAAGAAAAGAGATCGGGGGGGGTGGGGGGTGGGGGACTGAGGTGTGGGAGTGAATCATGGTGCGCTTTTTCTCAGAAGTCAAAGGACCCTGAACATGCTTGAATGGACAGTCAATGGCCATTGGCAGGGAGGGGAAATGATTCTAAAACTGATGGTCGCACTTTATTTTACAGTACACTAACAAGACGTAACAAGCTGTACTTTGTATTGAATTAAGAAAAAAACTAGAAATTATATGTTCTTTATTAGTCAGTATTAGACCCTTTATTACACCCTTATTAGACTATGTTATTGGGGACACATTACAACATAACTGTACTGTAAACTACAGTATATTATTCCCACTGTTCAACCCTTATTAGACTTTAGTAGAAGGTAATTAGGCACACATTAAAACAGACCTGTACTATAAACTAAAGTGAAATCACATATCACTGTAGGGGCTGCTTTTTAGAGGGTGTGGCCACGCCCATCGCCCAAAACCATATCACATGTAAATTTTCACCGTGACTGACACAATGGACAAATTTGGCACATTTTCGAGTATGTTTAAGCCCCCCAACATGCAATTCATTTGGAGGAATATGACAAAGAAAAATAATAACTATTCCTTCAGTTTCAATAGGGTCCTCGCTCCGAGATTGGTACTAACAAATAAAGTTTATATAAAGTAAAATAAAGTTTAGTTTATAGTACAGTTCTGTTGTGTCCCTAATTACCATATAATAAAGTCTAATAAGGGTTTAATGTCTAAAAAAAACACATTATTTCTTTCTTTCTCCTTCATACAGTAAAGTATCCGGTCTGACTCTGGCAGGCTGTGTGTGCAAGTGTGTCACTTGTCAAGATCAAAGATCAATGATCAATGCCCTGCGACACGGTGGCTGTATTTTGCAGTTCAGTTTGCCAGACAGCCATTTGATAAACCAGTCAATCACTGCAAGTCTATTTCACATGGCTGCATCGGAGCAGTAAATCTTCGTCTAATAAAATTGGAAATGTATTTTTGACTGGCCATTAGCCTAATTGTAGTGGGACAGGGGGGTTTATGGATGTTTCAGGGAAAACCTTCGAGGTTGCGTCTGAGTTGACAGCTGCAAGATTTTTAGCCTGCTGGAGTCAGCACCACTCCACTCTGAATGATTTCCTCCTCGGCCGATAACGCCCTTCATTTCTTCTGAGTGAGCCTAAAGCAAAGCCGGTTTCGAAGCATTTCGCTGGAGAGAAGAGAAGTGAAGAGGACAACAAAAGAAGATAGATCATACCAGCAGAAATTAGTCAAAGGAAAACGAAACAGACAAAAAAAAATTAAAAATGCTCCAAAAAAAAAAGCTTCAAAGCGCTCAACACTCTCATACAACCTTATTAAGTAATCCTGTCAACCACCTTCGCTGTATTCATTCATGCTGATGACATGACAAGCAGGGATTCCTACATATCCTTTACAAGTGACCGAGCTGATGATGAGTTTGTACGCCTCCAGGTGAACATGAAGTGCACGAGTTCTCACACAACATCTTTCAGATTCAGAGACATCAGTGTCAATCATGGCTCTCGCAGCCGTCCTTAAAGGGACACAGCGCTGATTTAACACGCCGAGATCAGTTTCATTCATGATGAGAACTACTCAGCCATGGAAAACAATGATAACACTTTATAGTAAAGGTGTATGAATTATCATGAATTCATACATGACTCCATGCATGAAAAAGCATAAATCCATTCATTGAGCACTGCATGACCTGTCAGGCATGTGCAAGAATTAACATTATCTCATGTTGGAATGCAGTCCAATGTGTTGGAATGCAGCTGAGTTATTAATGATGTTCATGTCTTTTTCAAGTGTTGTAATCATGAGTAACTTGAGCATGACTTCTTCATGACTTCATCATTTTTGCGGCCCTTCAAAAAGAAAAAGTCAGCCCCTTCTGTATATTTCGGTAAAAATGCAAATTACATCATAATTTTCAGCTCCATTTGCATTTAAATTCAATTTAGGGAAATACAATTTGCATGTATTATGCAGAAGTGTTAACTCAGAAATCATGATGATTGAAATAGTAGCTGTCACTTTAATTAACATGTGGGACTCGCATGCAGTTCTTCTACATTACTGGCGGTTCATGCAGCACTTTCGGTTCATGCTTTTTCATTTAGCCTGACTGTGAAGTGTTACCTAAACGTCTTCGGTAGCGGTGAAAGGATTGTTCCTGCAAGTCTGACAAAAAAATAAAATAAAATAAAATAACATAACCCTGGTGATATCATAAGTTTTCTTTAGAATGGGGACTTAACAAAAAGCCCACATTAAATCCTGGGTGTGTGGAGATTGAAAGATGTGGCTTTTATCAGACAAGGAGTACAACAAAACAAGAGAGACTGGGTTGGCATTATTGAAAACAGGATTGTGTTTTTGGAGTTGTCTCCACTCCCTGTAAAAGGGACTAAAAGTTGGGCAATCTCCGTATCTTCTGAACATTCTCTCTGAGATTTGTTTCTCCCTGTGGATGTGAAATATTCAACGGTTGTGGACTTGATGGCTGCAGATTCGACTTGACAAAATCAATACTCGAATTGCACTTGAATCGCATCCAATCAAGTTGCAGGAGAGAACCATTACATCACTACAGGACATGCTATGCCAGACTTTGGTTCCAGTCCTATAAAAGCCTATGGGAGAGGTATGGAGCGGCCCAGTGAAATCCAGCATATCTATGTTATTTGACCTTTGATGAACATAAAATGACATACTGAATGATTTTTCCAAATGTGCACATTTGTTTATTTGCTGTCGTTTTCCAAATAGCATGGCATCTCCCATAAGCTTCAATAGTACCGGCACCAAAATCTGGAGTAGGAATGTTCTACATTGACTTAATGTCCCTTCCTTCATTTTCATTTTTACCAAAGACGATTTTTTTTGCAGTATGCAAAGCAAAAACACAGACTGAGAAGCAGCAATGCTGAGCTAACATTAGCATAACAGCTAAGTAACTCTGAAAATCAACAAGGCTAGAAAATGACTTGTTTAGGTCTTGAAACTCAACGTTTAGGACGTTGGACTGACTCTAGAGTTGCCTGTTTTGATTTGGGACTTTGGGAGCAAAGACTTGAGAATAACTTGTGACCTGCAAAACGATGACTTGGTCTCACTTCTGGTATTTAGCTTGAGTAGACTTTTAGGTTTGCGTCAAGTCTGAAATCTTGTCAAAGCAAGTCTCCAGTCCAGTCTCAAGCAAGCATGCAAGTTCAAATCAAGTCATGGGTTTTTCATGGGCAATAACAAATATTCAGCATGTATGGTCTTGGTGTCTTTTAGGAGTCCTGACATGCTTGATATTCTGTAGACATGGAACTGCAGGACTGAATGTTTCTCATCGATTTAGCGGGAAAAATGCCCCATTCATGAGCACGAAAAGCAACACTTCCAACAGCGTTACGGGGTGGCATACAGTATGTATTGAAAATGTGGTGAAAATTGGTGGTCTCACACCCCAGAACATATTGCCACACTCTGCTGCTGCTATTGCATAGGAAAAAGGATTTCTCTCCACATGTGAAAGACCAGACACATAAGCCACACACATAGGGTGGAGGCTTTGAGCGTCTGCTGCTGACTCTGTTCTGTATATTGAAAAAGCAGATATTTAAAGCTCCAAAGCCCTGGAGATAGAGAGAAAACATTAATACATTATTCATCTATGTTGTCACACAACGGAGGGATCTCCAGTGCACAAAGCATGTTACTACACTGAAGAATGCTCTGTATAGGATGCAATTTAATATTCTGTGTTTGAGTGATCCAGATTCTTATGCTATAAGTAAATATTTACAGTTTCCAGCCGGAGAAGTCATCTGTGGTGGGCCTTTGCCATCTCTTATTCTCACACCAATCTATTTTTATCACATATATCAACTTAAGGAAGTGCTTAAAAATGCAATTTGCTGCCAATTAACAACTCAGAAGACTAAAGAAAATCAAAGAAATTGACAAATGAACCTGCAGTCAATGGACAACAGTCAATAAACAGCCTGACATCCAATTGGATTTTACATTTCCAGTCACTAATTACTGCCATTCATTGTCTACTTTCAGTATAGCATGTTTGCATGAGGTTTTCCTTTCAAGTTGGTATAAAAAAAATGCAAATTATTTTTCAGGTATGTAAAGGTAAACACCTCTTATCTTGAATTTTCCACGCCTCCTGAAAGCGCTGCTTTTTCAAACGAGAGCAAGCCATCCAGCGCCCGTAAGGATATTTGACAGTACACGCTACTCTACAGCGAGACAGGAACTGAGCGGAGAAAAACACACATCACAGCGGGAGACAGGATTTGAACCCGTGCAAACGACAAGGATGCTCTGCTTCCAGCACAGCATCCAGTGACAGCTGAGCCCACAGGGGAAGACCATGAAAGTATCTGCAGATACTTGTGATGCTCGGTTTGAAAGTGTAAAGCTTTGATTCCCCAAATCCCCCCCAAAATATGAGGGGGAAAAAAAAAATAACCAAAAGTTAAATTTGTAATATGGGCATTCGGATTAACTCTACCCCAGAAAAAAGGAATGCAACAACACTCCCAGGGAGAAAAATCTTTATTCACTGTGTTGCTATAATGCTGTTTCTAAGAAGTACAAAGGAAGCCATAAACAAGACAGCCATTGTTCCTCAATTACATTGTTTCACAAGCTACGCTTTGGGATTTGCCAACCTCTCCAGGAGGGAAATGTTTTAACATTCCTACTTTCACCCAAACATATGTAGGGATTTTACAGTCTGTTAGTTTCTGGGGATTGTTAGCTGCAGTAGGCTATGGCCTATTCTCTGATTAGAAGGACAGAAACATCTTATAGCTCATTGTTTTCTTTTAACAGCACATTTACTGTAAAGTTTGGTGTCATTGCTGTTACTAACAGTGCGCCAATCAGGGAAACAAGCTCTAGCTGACCAACACCAAACAGCAGACATAGTTAGTGGCTAACTGGTGAAGAAAGTGGAGAAGCTAGCAGCTAAAGAGCCAAGGAGTTGGTGGAGAGATGCAAGGGTAGAGTGAATATCAGACTTATTTTCATCAGTTGGATAAAACAACACCAAACAAATGCGTATCTTGGATCTGCTGGATGTAGGGTTGCAACCTTTAATATGGAAAAATATGAGTAACCTTGCCTGTGGACCCATGCTTGGATTTTTGAGTGCACTTTGTTGAATCTTTATGTGCTTTTTTATGCATCAATTTCAAAGTCGTGTCTGCTACTTTTAACGTGAATATAGAGGAAAGGAAGAGTCAAGAAGAGTAAAGCGCCGTTGCATCAGATCATAGATCATGGACAAAATGTTTGGTCTGTCAAAAACAAACTATTTGGTATGTTTGGAAGAACCCATTGATAAACTCGGGGATACCAAATGACAGAAAAGCCTCCATGGCAAACTGCACGGTTTGTCTTGTACTCATTTCTGCCTTTCAAATCTGTATTTGGACTTTCTTTTCATGGATGGGCTTGAGCTTGAGATATTCACCAACATGTTAAAATAACGCAGTCCAAGCCTAGACTAGGGCACGCGCAAAAAGACGGGACAAATTGTGCCCTGTACTGATTGACTGATATTATATGGGATGAGTCTGTCGGGTTTATATGGAGATACTCGTTCTATTTATGTGAGTTTAACAGCATTATAGGTGATCGAGGATAAGAATCTGGAATTATTATATTGAGAACGTCTTCAGTCACAGACATGTTAATGTATATGTGTCTCAAAAAGAAAGGTGCTGCTCCCTATTTCTTTAAACTAGATCAGATGTGTTTGTTCATGTGTGGATTCAAGCAGCATTTAAGCTAATAAGTAACGGAGGTGGTGCTTGGCCCAAACAGATTAATTAACCACAACAAACACACAATTGCACGCACCATCTCCTCCAACACATAGCCGACACATTCACCCTGTGACTTCTGCAGCGAAGCAAACTGTTTAGTCATCTGTGAACCCACGATCTAAACCCAACTCCCCAATTAAATATTTAGACTACTGCTTCCTCGGAGTTCTGAGCAGCAAGTCCATCACCGCGTGAAACAAACAGCAGTTTCTTTTATGTCTGTAATTATGAATTTTCAATTGTGCACCAGTGAACTCTCAAACTGTTTTCAACAGATCGTGTGAAATATAATGTCTTTGTAAACCTGTTGTTGGGTCAGAATGGCTCTAAACTTAAACTTCATTAGTAGATTGTAGCTGGCGTGAGTGGGTTAAGTTTTCAGCCAATGGAAGCACCTCTCACTTGTTTCAGTAAAGTGGCCTCCAGCTTCATTCTTGACTTGATGATATCAGCGGGGAAATTTTGGGGATCTGCAGTGGTTGTCTAATTCCTTTTGTGCTTAATTCTTTCCTTTCTTCCGATCCTTGCCTCTAACATTTGATTCAGGTTGTTTGAATCTTAATGAAAGTCTTCTAGGACTTAGAGGACTAAATGAATGTTATTATCTTGGTAATGTCTATTCATTTAGCCTCGTAAGTAAGTGAAAACCTATGAAGCAATGAAATACTGTAACTCGCCTTGACCAACGCTGCTTCTATGCACTTAGGACGGAAATATGAGACATAATCCTTTCAAATATATTACATGATATATATTAGTATTATGCACATGAGTTATCACCCGTTCTTGAGAATTTGGACAAATCATATCCTGCCCAAAAAAGCTTTAAAAAAAAAGATCAATAGCAACACACTAATTCCAATTTTTTAGTGAAAATGTATTCTTTAAGGCAGCCATTTCCAAATTTCAGAATGCTACAGCCCAATCTGAAATCTGAATATCATCTTGGGCCCTTTTAATCACAACACTGATCAAGACCAAGACCCTATATTTCCAATGTATGCATTTCTTATTTCATAAACAGAGCAATTATATGGCAACATGGGCAATGAACTGCAAATTGATTATCCATCCACATACACGTCACTATTTGTGAAGGTCTTTCCATATTAACTCTTAACTCCTACCAAGGTTAAGATATTCCTCATACCAGTGGTTGCCAAACTGGGGGGCAGGCCCCTCTGGTTGGGCACAGAGCCACTGCAAGTGGGGCGTGGATAACCAGGAGAGAAATATAAAGTGAAATAAAGTTAAATGAATATCATTTATGTAGGGAAAATAAACAAACAGGTGCTACAAACTGACCTTTATTTCACTAAAATTCAACTTGAATCATTTTGTTTGTCATTTGCATGATAATAATCATGGGGTGGCAAGGCGTGAACATTTATTTTTTATTTATTTATTTGGTTTCTGAATGGGGGCATGCCAGAAAAGTATGGGAACCACCGCCTCTTATTATTAATTCGCCGCCACTGACAAGATATAAAATATATTGTGGTGGTGATGTGAGGGGTCACCAAATAGAGTGTATCACCAAATTTTAAATTTTGTAAATAAGTTTTAAAATTACTTTAAAATAACTACAATTAAATATTCACATTTAAAAAGAAGCCATGGGATTCATATTACATGTCATTTTTCAATTATATGACCGATTTTAAAAACATTTTTTTATCTTTAATAAACTTTTTTGGCTCACTTGTTGTACCTTCACAGCCCACCGTACTCTGGGAATCTCTGCTTTAAGGATTTATATATATGAAATATATGTAGTTTATGAACTGTTTTGGTCTGCTTTGACTTTTTTTTATTTCTAAACTTGCTTTGCCAGAAAACACCCTTGTCCCAGAGAAGAACGCACAACTTCAAACAATCCAAAAAATGTGTTAAAAGCCTTTAAAATCTAAAACTAACTATGCCTACTAATATAATAATGTGCTATTACAATCAACTTTGTAACAGAATGGATTTTTAATGAAAATGTTGGCCCTTTAAAGTTGTGTCCCAGATTTACATCAACTCCACTAGATTTGTACAAAAACATGACTTCAATCAGACACAAAAAGGTTTAACTATACCCGAAGGACCCCTGTCTCACTTCCTGGTTTTAAAAAAAGGTGAGAATACACTGGCGAGCCAACTTTGTAGCTTCTAAATCAAACCTAAATATGAATTATGTTTTAAAACATTAAGGGAACTCTGAGCAACTTTAAACGAACTTTAAAAAATAAAATGCCTGCTCACTACAGTAATGCTTTAAAAATGAAAAACATTTTGTCAACTCTTTTGTCAACAACTTTTGTCAAGAATGAATGATCTGAAGAAAAAAAAAACATGACATTTTTTTATGCGATACATGAAATACAGGGAGACTGAATGTTTCTCTTTGACACAATAGTCAACAAAAGCTTTTCTTTGGTATAGCCTGACATCAGACTGCAATCATTCTTCCTCCACCTTGTTGTCTTCATCCATTTTTTCACTCCTTTGCTTTGTGTTTATTTCTCATGTCTGCAAACTCCTCGTCTCCCGCTCGTCCTCCGCTCCCAGCAAATGACAATTTATTTGTCCGGCTTGTTTCCTTCATCTATCCTTGTCTCCATTAATTGCTATTTACGTTTGCTCATTTATCCTTCCCTGCTTAAAATAGACATCATCCTTTTATCCGGCAACCATCAAACCGTCCGCACACTCATCTATCTTCAGAGCATCAAGCTTTTCTCTCCTCTCTTAATCTTTCTCTCCTCTCCTTATGTTGCCTTATTTTATTCGTCACTATATCTCTTGGGTGTCCCTATTTTTTTCCCCTCCTCTCTTACATCTTTCCATTATTTCTTCCTATTTTTTCTCCTTTCAACTCATCCATCCACTCAAACCTCTGTTCTTCCTGCCCCCCTTTTTTTTGTCTCAAAATGAGATACATATGTGTCTCTCTGTTTGTTCAATCAATTTCAGTCAATCCACACCATTTTTATTCTTCCATCACCTCCCAAACGGCACTCAAAATGATTTATATGTCATAAAAACAAACTTATCATCCTTAATTACAATGTGCTGCAACAGTGAACAGCATCCACCCCCTGCTGACAAGTGTCATTTTATTTTTTTCCAAATAATTTATAATAATATTTCTGCTGTTGAACGTTTTTTTTTTTTTCTCTGAGCTCCCTCGGTCTCAGATCACGGCTCACACAAACAACGTGCAAACCGTGTCTCCGTTTACAAAGAGCGCGGAGGAGGACGTGACTGGTGCCGCAGTTACCCTGTGTTGACACATGACAGTTTCATGTTGTTAGTTTTTCTCCAGCCGGCGATGTGAAGTGTTGACATGTGCCACAAAGCATCTATTTCCAGAGTGTAAAACATATATTTGACGTTACGCTCATGACTCATGAC
>JAJHUR010085198.1:19435-32865 GCA_027495735.1 Lutjanus campechanus | reverse complement strand
TGCATAAAAAGCAGCACGAGAAAACCTTGCATTCACATCTACGATACTATGTTGATGGTCAAAACCCAAAAGGCAGAAGAGTAATATGTTTTGGGATCAATGTGAGCTTAGCATTAGCACTGAGAGGTATTATGGGAGCGTACCACGGTTAGACAGACAGAGGCCGGGGGGTGACCTGCTTAACAAATCCCTTGAAAACTCCACCAAAAGATACTGTACATGTGCACATGCAAACACAAAAATACTGAGAGGCATAACTATTACTGCTGCAACTAACAATTATTTTCATCATTGATTAATCTGATGATTACTTTCACAATTAATAGATTGTTTAGTCTATAAAATGTCAAAAAAAAAGTGAAAAGTGCTATTCACAATTTCCCAGAACTCCAAATTGCTTCTTATGTTCAACCAACAGTCCTCTTCATTTATTATCATAAATGACAAAAAAAGCAGCGAATCTTTACATTCAAAAAGCTGGAACCAGCATATTTTTTGACATTTTTGCTTGAAATAAGATTGAAACAATTAATCAAATATGAAAATAGTTGGCAACAAATGTTCTTTCAATAGCCTGATTGATAAATCAACTAAATGTTACAGCTCTAATAGGTATAAGAGGACATAAAGTCATGGGCACTTGAGGAATGGAGCAAGAGGAGCAGTTGCACTCCCACTATTAGATTTGGTGCCGCTAACCAAGGAGGCTGGTAGCTGAGGCGACAAAATCCAAAACATAAAATTTGTATAGGAATACAGTTTATCCTTATGGCTTATATTAATGCTGAATTGACATTGACAATTGCTTCCAGAGCTATGTGTTTTCATAGACATGTCATGTTTCCTAAAGGGAGTTTGGTATAGTATTTTTCCCACAATGTACACCACTGACATAGTTTTAGGGAAAAGATATACTATTTGGGAAACATTCCTTTTTGTTTTCTTGGTGTCAGTGACAAGAGAAGATTGATACCACTCTCATATCCGTATGATGAATATAAAGCTAGCCAGCTACTGGTAATTTTAGCTTAGAATGAAGACTAGAAGCAGAGGCTAGCTTAACTCTCAAGCCAAGCTCCACTAAAGCTCACAGATTAACTAGTTATATCTTGTTTGTTTTATCTGTGCAGTAACCCTAATTTAAAATGTACATATTGTGGTAAATTTACAGGGAGTTACATTCTTGAGCCAGAATGACCTTTGGACAAAGCCAGGCTTGCAAACTGAGGCCACAAATACGAAGTTTGTTTCAAAATACAGTTTATGTTTATGGATTATAGTCATGCCAAATTGACTGTTAACATATGACACCCTCTATCTTCTGTTTCTAGAGTTATTTTGCTCACATAAGGAATTGTTAATATGTCATATTTCTTTACAGGGGATTAGGTGTAATATTTTTTTCCTGGGGAGTGCATTTGAATTCAAACTGCTGATTTGCATATATTTATGTATTTTGTCCCGACCTCCCCTTAACTGCTTATCTTGCACCCCTAGTTCAAGCTTTACAGTATATGCACTGGATGTTCCCCTCTGCTACCACCAGACTCCATTCAAAAAAGACCTAATTACGCAGCTATCTGAAATGCATCAGTTAAAGCCAGTGGATTATCTGTATGGACAGATAATAGTGAGTGGATGCCGGACACAATACATGACAGTGCAACATGGAACGAAGGATTCAGATGGGCTGTCCAAGTATCACTGTAAGTATTGACAGCTGTGCCTTGTGCCCTGCTTAACCCCACTCATCCATCTTCCTCTCCCTGTTTCCTTCACTATCCCTTCTCTCTTTCAATCAATGCGCCTGTTTTCTTTTTTCAACCCTTCTTCATCTGTCTATTGATGCTGCATCCCATCATCCTCCTCTCCTCTTCTACTCTCCCCTCCCCTCCCTCTGTCTTTCTGTCAAGAGTGACCCCAACGGACAGATGTCTCTATTTCAGACTACTTCTCTGTCCTTGGACTCTGGGCTGGCCTGTTTTCGACGGGCTGGAACAGTGAGATATTAAAATGCATGAGGAGCCATATGCTGGCGGGAGAGACGGACAGTTTCCTCTCCAGAAATAAGTCCCTGCATCACCCACAGACAGAGGACACACTCAGGCTGTGTGGAAACCACTGACCAGCTGCAGACAAAAATTCTCATTTAAGACATTTTTAACTGTCACACTCAGTATAACACACAATGCTTTGCTTCTCGTCATGAGTTATTATGAACATGTAGGGATGTGACTGGTGTAGCTAAAAGCAGGTACAGTATGGCTTTATGGCCTTATCTAAGAGGACTTCAGTCTTTAAAAAACTGACATTAAAGCATTCCAGTTACATCATACTGCTGACATGTATACTGTACACATCCACTTGCCACACACGCTACCACAAGGACGTACATGCTTCTATTTCTGAAATGTGTGAAATGTGCAGCCGAGTGAAAGGAGGCTTGAATGCGTCACGGATGTATACAACGTGCCCATGACATATCCCAAGGATCTTAACAGTTCCCTTTAGGTAGAGTTGGCATAAAGTCACGGGCAGACACAGGAAGCGATGCAGACTGTTCACAGACAGGATGTCTAGTGGCGGGAGGTGACAGGCAGAGAATGATGGGAGTGTGATAGAGCAGTGGGACAAGAGGAGAGTGAAATGAAAGGCGAGAAAACATGGGCATGTGGAGCGCAGAGACGAATGGTTTGGTTGGTTTTGTCCTGGCATCGGTTCATTTAATCTAATAGATGCTTTGAATCAAACCAGCGAGCGAGACCGACACCTTCCACAATGCATGGGCTGTTAAACCTGCAAAAGTCTATTTTATGTCCACTTGGAAGCAGTGCAACAAGCTGTAAACACAACATGTGACATATTATCTCTTTGACAAGTTGATATTGAGAACGCAGATACAGAACAACCTTAGGATTCATTTGGGGTCATATTTCTCTAGACCTGGTCCAATATTCCCTCTACTTTTAACTCCTCAGTCAGATATCTGATTGTTTAGCTGCTTTTTCAGTCTGCCATTTGGTGCTGGGGAGGTACCGCATAATGAGTCTACCAGAACTTTTTCAAAGGTGGTACTGCTCTGTTTCAGCCATATAAGCTTTCAGAAAATGTGCAGAAATATGGTCAAAATGAATGGTCTTACCAAAAGCTGCCTCATGTGATTAAAAACATCACCAATGAGAGCAGCGACCGTGAATCCAAATACTTGTGGCTGTAAAACCAGAACAATCAGCTGAAAGTTGTTGAAATGCTTCATATAGATAGGGTTGGTCCAATACCGAAACCAGTATCAGAAATACTTAAAATGCTACTGAGTATTCATCCAATCCAATATCCCACAATTTATTGGCCCCAAAACGGGACCCAGCTACTTCCTGAGCCAGGCCATATAATATTCATAGCAATAATTTCACATTCATACAGTGTAAGTGGAACAGCTGTTAAAATCATAATCATATATTTTTTTTAAGGCACTGGTATTTGATCGGTACTCGGAATCAGCAGTCATTTGGGGATTTCTAAATGCAAGGTAGGTGCTAAAAAAGGGGTGATAACAGCTACTAACAATCCAAAGACCATTGCATTTTTTCAAGGACACGCCTTACCAGAAACGATGGTTTCCTCCATGTTTTTCAGTAGTAAGCACATAGTGTCATCACCCCAATATGAAGGGTCGCCATAAAGACTTTGGATTGGTTTGGCAATTGATTTTTTTTTCTTCAAATCTGTAATTGTTTCACCCAGTTTTAGCAACAAAAGCTGTGAAATTGTTCTCATTTTCTATTCAGCAAAGTGTTTAAAAACTGACTTGTGACTCTGTTGGCCAATATGCAACATTCAGGTATCAGTATTGGGAAGGAAAAAATGGTGCTGGAATATCTCAACATAAAGTTAAGTGAAATTGCAGATCAGTTGATAATTCTCACTGGGTTTGTCACTACAAGCAACCTCTCTCACATTATACATCGTCAGTCGAACCACTGTTAATGTAAAAAATATTGCTTATTGCAGCTTTAAACGTGATTACCCCAGTAAATGCAATACACTTTTTTTTCATAAATTATGTAATGCATTGTCTTGTTGATTATACAGTAGATTCAAGGGTAAAAAAAAAGTCTGGCTAAACAACAATATGCAAGCTCACGATTGACCTTTAAAAAAGTTTTAAGTTCTATAACTTGTCAGACAGTCTGCAGCCTCCCTTCTTGAGGCCGATCTGCCTCTGCATATAAAGCAACACCTGTTCATGTCTCGTTCTGGGCTCTGTAGGCACTCCTGTCTGGTTGAGTGCTGGGGATGGGTCCAAGCAAATCAATGTATTTGAATCCATAAATGCACCTGCTGGCACACATGCAAATATCACACAGGCAAGCACACACAAACATACACGCACAGTTTGTAGAAGTTTGGATGAAGTCTAGAAAGAAGCAAAGACTTTGAAGCAGTTTCTGTTGGACAGGAGCTCAGTTTGGGAGATGATATTGATGAAGGCCTGCCGAGATCCACGGTTGTTTCATTACTGTGACAAATGAATTGTGTGGAAAGTGTTGAGTCAGTTTGGCAAGCAGTGTGGCTGATGCTCTTTCTCTCTGTACAATGTGTGTGTGTGTGTGTGTGTTTGAGATAGAGGATGAGGGTGAGAAAAGCGCAGGGCGAGAAAAAAAAATGTATGGAAATGGAGAGAGAACCCAGAGAGAGAGAGAGACAGAGAATGAGACAGATTGCCGCTCTAAAGACTCCTGGGCATTTAGAACTGCTGAGGTATGCATCTCGGCCCCGCTAATTTTACTGTAGGGTTAAATTTCAAACCCGGGCTCGTATGTGGCATGGTGCATCCTCCTTTAAGGTTATTCATACCTCCATCTCCTGCAGAATTCACCATATTCACCCTGTGGCCATTTTCCTCTGATTTCACACACAGGGTGGGAAGCTCAAATTTTACACTTCCTGATTGATCAGCAAGTAAAAAGACAATGGAAAGTGAAAATCTGGAGGGACATCAGGCCATATTTCAAGCTAAAACAATATATCTAATAACCCATTAGCTCTAGTTAGACAACAGCTAATGTTGGCATCAACCACTTAATGGCTAACATTATCATTTCATAGTGTTACATGATAGGATAAGAAAGATATACATCAATTCTGATATATTGATATACTTTTTCCTTTTGTTTAACATTATTAAACAATAACGTTACCTAGAATGTGGTTAATGCTAATGTTAGCGGTTGTCTAATGGTAGCAAATGGTTTATCAAATGTCACGTTGCCTTATAATATGGGCTGATGTTTTTCCAGGTTTTCACTGTCCATTGTCTTTTAAGCATTTGATAAATCAGGAGCCATGACATGATAACAAGTTAGACAACTGCTAACCTTAGCGTGAACCACTTCCTAGCTAACATTACTGTTTGATAGTGTTATATGATATAATAGGAAAGATGCAAATTAATTTGTAAATATCAACAGGAGAATGAATTTAGGCCTTTCTTATCATATCATGTAACACTATCAAATGGTAACGTTAGCTAAGAGGTGGTTAATGCTAATGTTAACCTTTGTCTAACAGTAGTGAATGTGTTATGAAATGTTGTTTTGCCTTTATATACGGCCTGATGTCTGTCCAGATTTTCACTTACCATTCTCTCTTTAGGAGTCTGTGACATGATAATGAGTTGTCAGATTTCGTACATTCATATGACTTTTTAATACGACTATTTTGTGCCTGTTGTGTGTGTGATTGCGTGTCGGGTGTGCACATTCCCCTGAGTGAAGCGTCAGTCCATCACTCCCCAGGCCATGGCCTATTTGAGGAATCTCCCTCACATATGCTGACACAGTTCTGCGCCCCCTTCGTCTCTTGGTCCCCTCCACCCACCCTCCCCTTTTCTCTTTTCCTCATCTCCCTTCTCTCCATCACACTGGCCCATTCCCCCTCCCCGTCAGTCCAAGCTTGGTAACTGGAATGCTGACTGGTACAGTATATATAATAAGATAGAAGATGAAGTCTTGACCTCGTCCTTGGTAAACATCAGCACTTGACAATCTCCCTTTAAACTCTCTGTCATCGCCCACGACCAAGAGAAAACTACCGCCATACAGCAAGAGTCACATTGCACAAATCTGCTCATGGAAGGATATTATACATCAACAGCAATTACTGCCTTGTATCTTTCCCAAACAGTCCCCAGGTCCAAAGGAGCAGCACAGAACATCACAGAAAGTCTGCACAAATTAGCACTTAGCTTGCCCTGCACATATCTCTTATATCCATGCAGGCCTGCTATTGAATTCCCGGCTGGTGCTAATTCAGGATTACTCAAGCATGACTAACACCATTAGTGGTTAGCTAAAACCGACTCTGAAATTATTCAGGAATTATTCCTGGGCTGAGGTCTGGGCTCACATTACCAGGGGCTGGAGTGGTGGTGGGGGGGACAATGGCTATAGCAAATGAGGCTTTAAATGGGAGACGAAGTGGCTGTTATTACGAGATAAGCTAACTTTATCCTGAAGAGAGAGCTATAGTGCTGTATAATGAGAATATTTGGGCAGGGCCTACTGTATTGTAGATCTCAGGACATCCTGGTGGTTTGGCAGAACGGGGGTCCGGGCTCATTCCACTTCTTACTGCCTTCTATGTTATTCTTTCAGTAAAAGTAGAGATATGCGTGCTCAAAATAGAGAAGCAGCATCGTACATCAATTACGCTTATTGGATTTACCCCAGTCTTATGACAAGCTGAGCAAAATAATATGTTTTAATGTGAATGTAAAAGGAATGTGAGTGTTTCTTTCTCTTAAGACGTACAGAGTTTGTTCAGTGTAAAATGGAACACAAGTACATAGAGCACTGCAACAGCATAAAGACACACTTGAATAAATGATGCGACTATATCAAAAGCATGGGGTGAAAGGGTAAAAGCGTATGGCAGGGCGCAGGGAAATGGGAAAATGAGGGTGGAAAAAACATGACTGCGTAAGTAATGAATCGACCTGTCAGACTGTAGAAGAAAGGATCAAAGAGAAAGGATGAAGACACGCTAATCATTAGGCTACATCTAGACAATCCCCGAAGGGAAACACAATGCATGTGTATGACAGAGCTTTAAGGAATAGGTACTATTTGGGAAATACGCACATTTGTTTTCTTTCTGAAAGTAATATGAGGAGATTGATACCGCTCTCATGTCTGTGCGCTGAAGATGTTACAGATAGCAGGCAGGTAGCTTTGTGTAGATTAAAGACTTGGAAGCAGAAGCAAACAGCTCGTTTAATTCTCAAGCAAAGCACCTCTAAAGCTCACAAATTAACAAGTTATTTCTCATTTGTTTTGTCTGTATAAAAACAATTTAAAAATGACAAGTTGAGTGTTTTTTGTTTGTTTGTTTTTACAAGGAACTACAACATAATTACTGTATTGTTCACAATAATATTGGTATGATTTTTTTAATATGATTATCACAGTGACAATGGTAACCCCAGTAACAAAAGATCAGACGTACAAACAGCCACAGTAGTATAAGTAAGTGCAAGAAGACTGTGACAACAAAAGGGAGCAACACAGCAAAATTATTTCACAGCCTCGAGCAAAAGCTCTCGGTTGAGTATGAGAAGAGGAACAAATCCAACAAAGAGAGTTCAACAGAGTTCTAGGCTAAACCAAAAATATTTTTTAGCACTTTGTCATATTTTCAAGAATATAATTATTGCAGAAATACCCTGAAAAGTTGTGATATTACTTTAGGGTCATATAAGTAATTTTTTATCTGTATTCTCGTGACTTAAATATTCATCATTTTATTTTCTCTATAATGATGAATTCATCATTTCCACTCATGACACAAAGGCTGAGCTGGCAGGTCGAGACAGATTGAAATTCAGCTACCAAACAGACTTCATTTCTGGGAAGAAGAATGAGTAGAATCAGTTTTTGATTAAACAGGGAAAAAAAAATCCCCAAACTCTACTGACATTTTTGGCAGTGGATTACAAACAGACCTAATCTCCCACTGGTGCTCTCTACTCTGCGCTCTGCACTGAACCCTCCACTGAGATTTTACCTGGCCTTCATCCAAAACCACATGGTTGCAGGTACGTGTGTTCGTGCATCAGGGTGTCAGTGTGTAGATGTGGATAAATGCTTTTCTGAAACTACCGTGAATATGCAAATACTGAATTACGGTCTTATAATAAATACAAGTGTTAGTGCACGTGTTTGTGTGGTACATGTTTAGATCTCTGCTATGTTTGAGGGGTCTCCTCTGAGTGCTGATGTGAGTCTGTTGAGGGAGTGACACAGAATCCCTTGCTGAGATGATCCCTCTGGTTTTGGTGAAGGGCAGTGGCAGGGATTCAGACCTCAGCTCTGTGCTCTTTGTGTCAACACTGCGAGTGAAACATGGCCACAGCTGATACAGCTAATGACACAAAGGGGGGGGGGGGGGGGGGGGGGCGATACCATACACTGCAGAAAAACAGGGATGTAGTATCTTTGAAGCTGCTGGGAGGGATGAGGAAAAAGCAACTATTCAAGCTGAGACACCTGTCAATCAACAAATCAACATGACTCCAGATATACCTTCTGTTAAACCTTAAAGATGTTACAAGACATTTCAGGAGCACGGCTGACTGGAGGTGGACTTACTAGACATGAATGAAAACATGAATGGACCCTTTACTACTCGTGGAAACAACTTAAAGGACATTTAAAGCACCTTGTCACCTTACATGCTCCTAAATCTTTAGGCTGTAGAGGATTTAACTGACATGTAGCTCATAAGAGAAAGTTGCAATTAACATAATTGCAAGCAATTATGATCAGTAAAGTTCTGTAGTTCACTGCAGTGCACAACACCATTGAATATTAAGTTTATTAGTAAAAGGTCAAGGCCTTTGTGGATTAGCTGCCAATATAAGGATAGAAAATCCATAGGAAATGGGTTGCAACTATTATTTTCATTATTGCTAATTTCTCAGATTTATTGCGTAGTTGTTTTGTCTATAAAAGTTTAGGGTTGCAAAATTTGTATTAAGTGGAGTGGGTAATGGCCAAACATTGGATGTCTAATCCAATATGTACTTTTTCGAGCTAGTGTCTTTGCCAGTGTTATTAAGGATGCGACAATATATTGAATATATCGATACCGTACTGAAGAAATGTCTGAATATCATACTGAACTGTGACAATATCTACTGTGATATTATTTATTATTTTATTTTGTAAAAGGATTGCTACTGGATACTGCAATGTTTTTGTCATGCCAGTTTTTTGTACATGCTTAGGTAATGGCTGGCTACTTTAATTTTATTTCATTAAAGAAGGAAAGCAGGCACACTTTGAGTTAAGGAAAAACTAATTTTATAAACAAAATCTGCATTATTTAATTGTATTTTTTGTATTATCTATTATTTATACTCAGTTGTTAGCAAAACACTGTGATGTAGGTTACAGCGCTGATGCCCTCCTCTCCCTCAACCTATGAGTTTATATGTTGTGTCATCATGCAGAAACCTACGTCAGGTCATGTGGGAAAATGTTTTAAGAAGGGTTTGGGAAAGTAACAATATGAAGCTAAAACATATGTACTTAGACCAAAACTTTGATTGTTTGGATTTGAATACAAAAGGAACACGAATGGAAATCTACAGAATGATTAAAAGAAAAGAAAAAAAAAGACTGGCACAACCGACTGTCTTAGTACTAAAAAGAAAAAGAAAGAAATTTGAGTCCATATTCTGAACTTGAGATGAATGTCAGGACTGGATCTCCAGTTCTTGTCTCGCGCTCTGTCTCGTTAAACACTCACAGGCTGCTGTTATCCAAGAGTCATGAGATGACAATTTAAGCAACTTAACCTGAGATTGCACTGCATCACAAATGCTGCACCCACAGAGACGCACACAAGGCTCCACTGATGCAAATCAAGACATGTTGTCACATGACTATGCAAATATTACACACCTACAACATGTATGCATGCAAACACACACACACACACACATGCAGAAGCTTGAAAAATGAGCTACCTCATGCAAATGACTCACAAACACACACATCAAATCTGCATGAGAAGTTGAAAAGGACCATTAGCGAGATGTGCCATAATGAGGCCTCCTGGGAATCAGGGAGCCGGTGTGAATGAAGGACACACTGAGGTGACTTGAGAGTGTCAGAGTCTCTGTAATAACAGTACATAAATCTTTTGTAAAGCTCCAACTGCAACCAGACAGAGCGTGAACGGATGAATAAACACAATGTTAAACTAACAACGCCTCCTCACTCTACTACTTCATAAAGAAAATCAACAAATGGCTGACACGATGATGACGGCGGTGAGGCAGTAACTATGGAAACCACCAGAGACACTTGAGCAAGCTGTCCAACCAGGCATCTGGTCTGTATTAATGAATTTGCAAATGAACAAACCCACACTACAGCCTACACTCATAGAAATCAGGGTTCCAAAGGGTTCTTCCTGAAGGGCTGCGGTACAATCCAGATCCATTCTCTTCTGAAGAACCCCTTTTTTAAAGAAAGGGTTTGTCAAGGGCTCCTTAGAAGACCATAGGATCCATTAGAACCCTTTTCATCCAAAGAAACCTTTTTGGAAGAACAAGTTCTTTAAGGATGCTGAAGAACTCTTGTGTCAAGGATTCTTTGTACCATAATATAAAAGGTTCTCTGTAAAACCCACTGAGATAAAACCCTGGTAATATAAAAAGGTTCTCAGTAGAGCCCCGAGTTTGTCAGTGTAACCCTTTATGTTGGGCTCTAGTTAAAACTCTCTAAAAGGGTTCCAAATGAAACCTTTATAAAAGGTTTTACTAGGAACCAAAAAGGGTTTGCCTATGGGGACAAGCTGTATAACCCTTAATGGTTCTAGTTAAGACCTTTATTTCTAAGAGTGTACTGTATGTATGGGTATAATCTTGCATAATACTGGACACGCAAACTATCAGTGACGCATAAACAAGAAACGGCTTATCCAAAGCGTGTTAGAATGTTTGCTTTGGAGAAATAAATATACTGTAAAAGGTTTAAAACTGTGCTTAAAACAAGGAGACACAGGTACGGAGAAGCACACACACACACACACACACACACACACACACACACACACAAACACAATTGCTCCATGGTGTGTCTCATTTAACTACGAGGCTCAACATCCGAGTTGAACCTGTGTGAGTAAAGGTCACATTGCCTGGCAACCACTTGAGCTTAAGGAATAGTTTTAATTATGGTCTGTGCTCTCTCTTCTCCAATCTCCTGTCACCATTCACCCCACAGTCGGTACACACACAAATACACACACAAATGCACACACGCAATCATACACACACAACCATCAATTTCCTCTTCAGAGGAAAGCCAAAAGGAGCATTAGCATTAGGTTACATCTGCCCACAGCTGAAAAATTGTCATGCAATCTTTGTACAATCTATTGTTTATGGCTATTTAACTGGAAGACATGCGCATAAAAAGTCAACTATTGTGAAAAACATTTACACAATAATGTCTCAGCGCCATCAGCTGTGACTCATAATGATGAGTGGGTCAAATTGTGCATCATTTAAGTAATATAATCCAGTGGATTATTGTTAAAAGGTGATAATATCCTCTTTGCATCGCCATGTTTACACATCAACATATTCACTTCTATAAGAACTAAAGACATTCATCACGAACACGGCCAAACACACTGTACTATACCGTCATGTGTGCGTGTGATTACAAGTGTGGTTGCATGCTTCACAAAGGATTTCTGTGTGGAAAAGCAATACTGTGACTCAACAAGAGAAGTGATAATTCCATAATCCAATCCATGAACATCTGGAGTGAAAGCGGCCTAGCTAGCCAATCACAGTGGCTGAACAGATTTAGCAGGGCACATTAGTATCCAGAGGTTAAAGACACACGTCTGTGGTAGCAGGTACAAAAACAACAAGACAGATTTTAAGACTTGCTTCAGACAACACAAACGGAAACAGACTCACTGTTGTTTGTGTCTCAGATAAGCAGATGGCTACTATTATGGCTAAATCTGGTGTGGCTACCATTCTTTATTTGTGCATTTTAAAGATATTACAGGTATTAATTATTGATGTTTTACATCTTTTGATGTGGATATTACATGCAAGCAATGTTATGTATGAGAAGGGTTAGATCATACAGAAGTGGATATATTTTTATTAGGTCATTTCTAACAGCATTCTGCATCCATGAACTAATTCATAGCAGTATTGAATTTTAGGATTTTATGTCAATGTACTGTAATTCATAATGATGTTTGTTAATTATATTATTTTAAACCGTACATACTGTGCATCTGAAGTCCCGCCCCTTTGTTGCTCTGTGATACACAGTAAAACCATGGTGGATATATTATCCTTTGCTTTAGGCTTGTCTATGTTGAAAAGAAATCATTTTCAAGATGGTTAACCTTTTACTGGAGACCTGTAAAACCATTTTAACTTAGCTAATGTTAGCAAAATGCTAGATAACTGGCAAGCTAATCTACATAAATTGTTAGCTAGATAGTTACATCTGATAGCTAAAGTTAGCAAAAGGCTAGCTAACTGAGAAAGGTCTATCTATCTTGTAGCAGGCATGTCCTGTAGTGCTGCGTACCCACAGTTAGACCTAGTTTAGCTAACTAGCTAGCTGATCTAAAGAAATAGTTAGCTAGCTAGTTAGCTTGTGTTGTGCCAACATTATGGAGAAACTTGACTGAGGTTCTGAAGGGTACTGAAGGAAGGGTCAATTGGTTGGCCGACATTTAAACCAAAAATTAATTTGCAACAATTTTCATAATTAATAAGTCATTTTAAGTAATTTTTCAAACTTTTGTTTACAGAGATGGCGTCATATCTTGTCATTTTTAGCCTAGAACAGAGAGAACATAATGAAAAGATTAACAAATAATTAATAAATATGCCATAGTTGCAGCCTGAATCACAATGTAGTACGGCACTAGAATACAAAATTACAAATACTGTAATAGAGGATGTCATTCATATCGCCCACTCCTATACATACATATATTGCACATATGCAAACATCTACATTGCTAACTTCTTGAGAGGCCTCTGAAATACAAAACAGACAGTTAGAATGGTGTGTAAAATAAAATGTGATTTTAGGCTAAAGAGTATGCGCTGCCTCTCCAGTGTACATCTATTTATAGACACTGTCACAGTCATGTCTACATGCTGTGGACTTTGAGGAGTTAACAGGTTTATTCCCTATCAGTGATGGCGCCTTTGGATCAGTTCAAGCAGTGTTTTGGGCAGTAACTCTGCACCTTTAGCAGAGCCCACAACTCAATTACAGTGTAATTGTTATGGGCTTATAGTATATTAATGACTTTCATCTGGACTCACTTCCCCAGCAGAATTCAGAGCCACTGATCCTAACATGTGTTTG
>JAJHUR010085198.1:0-19415 GCA_027495735.1 Lutjanus campechanus | reverse complement strand
ACAGGTATTAATTATTGATGTTTTACATCTTTTGATGTGGATATTACATGCAAGCAATGTTATGTATGAGAAGGGTTAGATCATACCGAGGTGGATATATTTTTATTAGGTCATTTCTAACAGCATTCTGCATCCATGAACTAATTCATAGCAGTATTGAATTTTAGGATTTTATGTCAATGTACTGTAATTCATAATGATGTTTGTTAATTATATTATTTTAAACTGTGCATACTGTGCATCTGAAGTCCCACCCCTTTGTTGCTCAGTGATACACAGTAAAACCATGGTCAATCCTCTCCTTTGCTTTATGTCTTAGGCTTGTCTATGTTGAAAAGAAATCATTTTCAAGATGGTTAAAACCTTTTACTGGAGATAGTTACATCTGATAGTTAAAGTTAGCAAAAGGCTAGCTAACTGAGAAAGGTCTATCTATCTTGTAGCAGGCATGTCCTGTAGTGCTGCGTACCCACAGTTAGACCTAGTTTAGCTAACTAGCTAGCTGATCTAAAGAAATAGTTAGCTAGCTAGTTAGCTTGTGTTGTGCCAGCATTATGGAGAAACTTGACTGAGGTTCTGAAGGGTACTGAAGGAAGGGTCAATTGATTGGCCGACATTTAAACGAAAAATTAATTTGCAACAATTTTCATAATTAATAAGTAATTTTAAGTAATTTTTCTAACTTTTGTTTACAGAAATTGTGTCATATCTTGTCATTTTTAGCCTAGAACAGAGAGAACATAATGAAAAGATTAACAAATAATTAATAAATATGCCATACTTGCAGCCTGAATCACAATGTAGTACGGCACTAGAATACAAAATTACAAATACTGTAATAGAGGATGTCATTCATATCGCCCACTCCTATACATACATATATTGCACATATGCAAACATCTACAATGCTAACTTCTTGAGAGGCCTCTGAAATACAAAACAGACAGTTAGAAGGGTGGTTAAAATAAAATGTGATTTTAGGCTAAAGAGTATGCGCTGCCTCTCCAGTGTACATCTATTTATAGACACTGTCACAGTCATGTCTACATGCTGTGGACTTTGAGGAGTTAATAGGTTTATTCCCTATCAGTGATGGCGCCTTTGGATCAGTTCAAGCAGTGTTTTGGGCAGTAACTCTGCACCTTTAGCAGAGCCCACAACTCAATTACAGTGTAATTGTTATGGGCTTATAGTATATTAATGACTTTCATCTGGACTCACTTCCCCAGCAGAATTCAGAGCCACTGATCCTAACATGTGTTTGCGTACCGTGCCTATGTAAAATAATGTAAACAGCCATTGAACAGGTGCATAGACTTAGACACAACTGCACGCTGACATTTGTGATTTTAACGTAATATCTTGTCACGTCATGGGAAATTCTCAGGAGGATAGCACACACACAGGGTAGGAAATCCTTGAAGATCAAGCTTACTGAACAGAAACGCTATTAACTTGTACTTATTATTTCTTAACATCTGAAACCATTGTGTGTCTAACACAATATTTAACTCACTCCACTGACTGTTGCTCTCATTAACCCCCGTTACACACGATTAGCACAGAGACACAACAGGAAAGAGGCAGCACATCACACCCACTATTTAATATAGGAGGGAATGCGGTCTTGTAGGAAATTCTTGATAAACCAAGAAAAGAAAGATTGTAGAGGAAATGGAGGAGTGGGCAAACCATCAGCACAAGGAGTACTTTTGAATTTTTAATGATTGCAGGTGAACCACTACATGAGTTAACCTCTTTGTAACAGCCTTGGACTCTACATGACTCCCCCCCTCTGCCCTCCCGCCTGCCTGCCTGACTCATCCCGGCCTTTCTTGAGAAGCTGCAGAAATATGTGCCATTCTCAGAGAGATTACAAGCCGCAGCCACACAGTGTAATGGCATGTTGGTGAAACCCAATCCTATCACCGCTGCTGTCGACACAGCCCAGCGCTTCACTCACATTTACACACAGCCATCTCCCACAGGCTATTCTCTTCTAATGCTCCCCCAGGAACAGAGCTGTAATGCAGGGTAACTGTACGTCAGAAAATTCAGTCTATTTAGTCTTTCATCAACTTCTACATTACTCCTAATTACTGAGATGTCATATGGTGTCATAACATGTATCAACAGCAGCAGATGCATCAGACTTATATACATTATGTTTTTATGTAATGTTTTAAATTCTTTCAAAGTGTTTAGAGCTGTAAATCATTACAGGTGGAGTGGATTAGGCATGGTTGAGGATAAAAAATAAAGGAGACATGTTGAAATTAATCACAGAGGAGCCTGTGAGTCTGTAGCGGCTGTGGGTTTGACTCCCGCCTGCGGCCCTCTGCTGCACATCATTCTCTCCTGCTTTCCTGTCCTCACTTCAGCCGTCCCATAAATTAAAGGCATAAAGGCCAAAAAATATTGTCCCAAAAAGAAAGAATTAATCAGAGTAATTGAAGAACCAGAAAAGTCGAGAAACAAAGCCGGGACCAGACTATGTGGTCATTTATCACCCACCAGGATGAGAAAAATCTGGACGGGAAAATATCTGGCTATTTATTTTGAAGCAATCACCAAAATGGAGCAAAGTCGGGCTCTCCATCTGTTTTATGCCTCTGTGAAAAAAGGGAAAGGTGAACCATATGGTTTCCTTGGTTATGTGCGTCTACATGCAGGGTAGCTGAACTGGTGGCTACATTAATGATCCCCCGGCAAAAGAAACAAAGAGAGCCTCCAGGGATTTATGTTTGAGCTGAACGGGAACCTGCTGTGTCCTGTCGCTTCGTTGGAAAAATACTTCTCATCCACCGACCCTCTATCTCCATCCAAAGCTGACACCTACCCAAATTATTACACACAGCGGACATAAATGTGTACACAAAATTGAATAACAAAGCCATCCAATAGTTATTGAGACATTTCTCTTAAAAAAAACTCATTAGGATACATCTTCTGGAAGCCAAAAATCATCACATTTCAAAGTGTTGGACTGACCAATCAACATTACCATCATCACTGAAACAGCTTCCATGGTTTCATCCACTAACACCTACTTAACTGCTAACTATGACTTTATATGATGATAATGTGGCATAGGTACAGAATAAGATTACATTTCATGCTGTAATTTGATGGCTCTGTGGTCATTTGGAACCTGCTCGACTAACTCATGATGCATGCGCCATTGCATCAGCTACATTATTTATGGCTCTTTCGTAGGTACTAGCTGGCAATTACTGTGGTCGTTAATTATACTTATATAGATAACATGAGGCACATGTGGCAGGTTATTTTATGTGTGTGCATTTGATTCTGTCAGCAATAAATGTTGTGTTACCCCACACCACATCATCACCATAAATATGAGACAGGTCGGGGGATAAATATACTGTATGATGTGGCTTGCTTTACTCTGACTCGTGATTCAGACGACTGGCAGTCCTTCCCACAGTTACAGTTACTGTACGCTCTGTGCCTCATTGCTACTGTACATTTTGTCACTTCATAAAGGGCCAAACTTGACATACCTTTGAAAGGTGTGTGGCGCCACTTCATAAAGAGGTGGCCTCAGCACGAAGATCAAAACACACGCACGCACGGACGCAGAAAAATTCAACCTAATTGCCCCTGCTGCCCCTATTTGAAGCAGAAGAAGAAGTCATCGCTGCCGAGGACAGCCAAGATGGAATCTTACATGATGTACTGCGAGTTGGGATTATTATGTTCACATGTTGAAACACAGGCTGATCTATAACTCTCTCCAAAAAGGGCAGGTGGTGAGTGGCTGAGGTCATCACACAGCAGGTGATAAACAAACACCCCTGGACACCACACACACACACACACACCGCACACACACTTTCTCTGTTCTCCTGCCAAGTGATAGCAAACCTTATCTAATCTCTCACATCCAAACAGACAGTTTCTCCCATTCTCTTGAAATCTTTCCCTCCTATTTATATAGACACACACACACACACACACACACACACACCACACACACACATTTAGGAGAGATGATAGTGTGAGTGAGATGGCGGGCTGCTATATCAGTGGTGGGACGGGTATATATTCCTGGCTGGTGCTGATAAGCCAACTGATGCCTTGCCTTATTTAGTCAGTACTCACTGCTGACACACCAGCAGAGCAGCACACACCGCATGCACCCTCACTGTATGCATTTGTCTTGTGTGTGTGCGTGAGAGTGAGTGTCTGTGTGTGAGGTGTTCCTGTGTGGTGAGAGAGGTGAGTTCTGATTAGGTGAATGCATATAGATAGTCTATATATATATAATAGTCTGTGTGTGTGATTGTGTGTGTGTGTGTGTGTGTGTGTGACAGAGTACAATGAGTACACATGCACATGTGCATCTTGAGTTTTACTACTAATACATACAGTTGTTAGCTTCCTATATTGAGTGTAGACATTAACAAAATATTCTACTTGAGAAAAAGTTTTAGTGTAATTTGAAAACCAGCTGATTTCTTTTTTGTCATTCAGAAAATTCTGTACTTTCTGCCTAATTTCTCCACAAATTGAGCAACTTGAAACATCAGCAGCAATACTGTACTGACACACAATCTATTACAACTTTAACTATAAGGTAAAAAGACATTTGAATTAATAATAATGCTGACACTCTTCAAATTACTCCTAACACCTGAACCAGTACTACAATTCAATTTGCAATCCTGAAGCGTATTTTATTTGATTTAGAATCACGTAATCACCTCTGTTACAGTAATTTCATGATTTTGGTTTTAATTATAATTTGTTATAATTATGCAAACGTTAATTATCTCAGATTTTGTACTTGATTGTAATCAAATTATACTCAATGCCCCAGAGTAGAGCAAGTTTACCCTAATTTGATATAAAGGCTTGTACCATTTCATGGATGTTGAAAATACAGCTCTGTATGATAGAAATTTACTATCTTAAGTTATGAGTTAGGATCGGAGGAGTCTAAGAAAAGATTTTTCCCAATTTAGAATTACAGAACCAAATCCTAATTAACTTCAGGAGTTGTAACTTTTCTTACCTTGTCTAATGTCATCTCAGTTTGGAAACCGTAAACATTCAATACAAGTTGGCTTATCAACTTTTATGGCTGTTACCTAGCAACCGACACTACTTTTCTTCATCTTTAAATTTTTAGTTGCCAGTCTATGGTCATCTCCTCCACACCTATAAACCAATAAGTTGTTCATAACTTATACTTTGGATGATCTAAAACCAGAAATTCCAGACTGGATCACCATAAAAACCTATCCACTTCTTAACCAGTGTCCTTTCTGTCCTATCTCCAAATTTAACGTAAATATCTTCAAATGTAAGACAGACGGATGAACAAAACAACCTCACTAGTAGAGCTAAAAATGTGATGATGACAAACACTCAAACATTTTTGAATATCATTAGTCTCAACTTTTTGCTGATTGCTGTGAAGAGGAAAATAAGCATCATATAAATATCTTCCCTATATCCGGAGGAGCTGCATATTAGGTGTTGGTTAACCTTTCACTAGAGCCTGCAGAGCAAACAGTGCTATCAAATGGAAACACACACTTGGCCTGCATGCACGGCCTGGCTTACAGTATGTTTGTTTTGGCATTTTAATCATTCTTAGCATTGTAGAGGCGGTGTGCTTAATCAACTTAACCTGAGAAGAGGAAGGTCAGATAAAACGAGATAGAACATCAACACGGCTCAGATGAGTTTAAATTGAAATAGCTGTTGTGAGGTCATTTCAACACTTCACACACACTTCATTCTAAGACTTCATTCTGAGACTAGTGCAGTGTCTGTTTAATTTGATTTGTTTGAAACAGACTGTGACAACAGTCTGTAATGCTAGTAAGCCATTTTCTTACTGTCAACAGAAAATATACAACGGCTGAATCACAGCGTTAGATGACCCATAGTGTAATTTTGCCTTACTATAACAGCAGCGAAATAAACATTACTTTTAACATGGGTACGATGAAGAAACATCAAGAAGATCTATTTTAAAGCTACTACTACAACTTTCATATTTTGTTGATTTTGGAGGCCCCTGTGGACAAAAGCAGAAGTGCTTCCACAGCAATAACTACAAACTATAACGTCAAAAAATAAAATGATCTAAAAATCATCTCGTTTTTTTTCTACCCGCACCTATTTGCTTCTGAGGAACCCTTCTTTGAAGAAATGGTTTATCAAAGGTTCTTTGTACGAGCAAGGGTTCCATTGAAGAACCTTTTGATCCAAAGAGGCCTTTTTGGAAGAAAGAAGTCTTTCATCAAGAAGGTTCAAGGGGTCTTTGTACCATAATATAAAATGGTTCTCAGAAGAAAACCCTGGTTGTGTTCTAGATAAAACCCTTGGAATATAACAGGGTTCTCAGGTGGGTTCTAGATAAAACCCTTGGAGCATAACAGGGTTCTCAGTAGAACCCCCCCAAGTGTGTTCTAGATAAAACCCTTAGAATACAAAAAGGTTCTGAGTAGAATTCCCTGAGTGTGTTATAGATAGCGCTCTTGGAATATGAAAAGGTTCTCAGTAGAACCCCTTGGGTGGGTTCTTGTTACCACAGATGGCTCTAGGGACAAACCTTTACGTAGGATTCTCAGTAGAACTCTCTGACGGGGTTCCCAGTGGAACCTCTGGGGACAAACTGAAGAGCCCTTCATAAATTCGAGTTAGCACCTTTATTTTCTAAGAGTGTAGATTGGATGAACAGTTTTGGAGATAAGTGAATTCTTCCTGTGAGTGACGGTAAAGTTTCAGTGTAACAGAGGCCCTTACAGTAGATTACACAGTGTATAAACTGACTCACCACTGAGCCACCAGGATACCTAAACTGCTGATGTGTAACAAAAAGGCTTTATGGGAGAAGCACCATGACACAGTAAACGTTTCAGTCACTTATCTCAGTCCACAGGCCTCGGACACACACACACACACACACCCAGGGACACAAGGGCATACTGAATGTGTGCAGAAGTCCATTTTACAAAGATAACGGTGGCAAAATAACAGTGAATGGGGGTCACAGACACAGAAATCCGCTCCGCCTCATCACTCTAGCTCTCTATCGATTGGCTGATCACGAGCATGAGGTCATCAGCACCACCAGAGAGGCTGATGGGATAGCTCTTCTGTACTGTAATTCACAGGGGATGCGAGGGAAGGGGAGGGTGTGTCCCTCTGTGCCCTTTTTTTTTCACTCTGCTCTTTTTTCATTTTGTCCACTCCAGACTCCTCACAAACCTCTTGCTCAGCAAAGACGCCGCACCCCCACCCCCCACCCCCCATCTTATCCAATCAACATTTATCCCCTGGCTCTCTCCCACTTCAATCCATTTTTTACTCTCTCTGTGTCTCTGGCTCCTCTCCCTCCCCTCCCTCCCCGCGGATCCACCGCTCCACATTCAAAGACAGAGAGTCACATGACCAGAACTGGATCGATACGAGTGCATCTTTTGCCATGCACTGTATAATGAGACTTACATAACCTGCTTACACACAGCCGTCACAGTCTGCCGTTTGGGCCGTTTGTAACACAAATAATTTAAAAATGTTGATTTCAGTCAGGAGAACGGAAGAGCTTGTTTAGAGATTTCCAGCGGCACGTACCAGGCAGTAATTTGATCACTTACTACAGTACAGGGGACCTTGTTTGCTGCCATAAACACTCTGTATCAGCTTGAATGCTTTTACTGTTGCAGCTTTAGCGCCATGCATCAGGTCATGTGTTTTCTTCTGCTGTGAATTGTTGCTCTAATGCACACAGCCGAAGAGGAGCGTCTTCCTTTCAACACATTATCCATTTTTCTCTTTTCCCCGTAGGTTTTATCTCAGCCTCACTGGCTCTCACTGACACAGATACAGTCTCATAATATCATGGGTCTTATCTGTGGACCAAACAGTATGCAGCAGTTTTAATATCTGGCATGTTAAATCCACCTTATGTAATCTTTATCTTATATCCTTGAAATCTGCAGAATAAAGCATTTTTTTCTCGCTGCTGAGGAATTATTATACTTTAAAAGAACGTCTGGATATTATAATAAAGCCGGCTATTCATACTGTGTTGCCGGAGATGGCTGGGTTCAGCTCTCAGTCAAAATACTCGTTTTTGTTCTTTCCAGTGTGTTAGAATATTGAGGGTGTGTATTTTATTTCACCAGTTAAATGAGACTGTTGATTAATCATTTAGAAAAACAATGTTGAAATAATAAAACCCATTATAAATCACCAGAGCACAGAGTACTGATTTATTATTGTTTAGCTGGTCTGAACAGCAGCCAAAAATGTCCTCAAAGTATTATTTTTTTCAGCCAGACTAGTAAAGTGACTGTAAAGATGGCAGTGTCAGTTTGTAGGCCGGTCTAACACAGACTGAAATATCTCAACAACTATTGAATGAATTGCTATGAAATTATGTACAGCCATTCATAATCCCCAGAGCATGAACACTACTAACTCTGGTGATCCCCTGACTTTCTCACTAATGTCTTCATGAGGTTAAGTTTTTTGTTTTTAAGTGAAATGCAAGTATCTGGACATTCATGTCCCCCAGAGGATAAACTCTACTGACTGATAATCCCTTAACTAACCTCCCAAGCCTGGCATCACATCACATCACATCACATCAAACATAAATTAGTCAATTCATTTTTGATTTCTGAAGGGCGTTACCAGTAAGCGCAGGCTGAAATGCCTCTGGATACAACTGAATAGATGTGCAACCAATCAGAGCAGCGAAACATGTGATGAAGTGGTGCTTGGTCCGTTTCCAAGCAGGGCACATAATGGTAACCACCTGGTTGCAATATTTCTTGAATTATAGCTAAACACTACACTAAAATATGCTTCTAAAACATTTGAGGCAAGAAATAGGCAATGTAATAACATAATCTTGATCAACATTTGATCAGAGCCTATAGTCTGACAGTTTGATGTGAGTTTCAGGAGTCTGAGGTGTTGGATTTGATGGCCTGACTGAGTGAACGAAACTGGATAGACCAACAACCAATCAGAACAGCGGAATCTGTGATACTCCTCTGTCAACCATAGAACATGCCCCATATTTAATAAATGGTTATGATTGGTCCGACTGGATCCAAGGCTGTTGGGATTCTGTCTGAAAGGAGAGGAGTCCAGACGAATCTGCCAGAGCCATGAGGTTGACATTTTTGTTTTTTAGTGAAATGTCAATCATTGGATGGACTGACGTGAAATTTGGCACTGATACTCATGGTGGCCAGAGGATGAACCCCACAGATTTTGGTGGTCTCCTGGCTCTTACTGTTGCATCACCAGCAGGTCAAAATTTCCTCTTTTCCTCTTGATGAAACATCTTCACATCTACTAGACGGATTGCCATAAAATTTTGGGGAAACATTCATGGTTCCCAGACAATAAATGATAAACTTAGTTGATCCCATCCACATTTTTCATTGTGAATGACACAACAATTTATTAGACTTTCTTGAAACTTGGAACAAACATTTGTTCCCAACAGGATGAATTGGCTTTTTTTTAATGGCAGCTATATTGATATGAAATAATAGGACATGCACAGGT
Organism: Lutjanus campechanus; assembly: GCA_027495735.1. NCBI lineage: Eukaryota > Metazoa > Chordata > Actinopteri > Lutjaniformes > Lutjanidae > Lutjanus > Lutjanus campechanus. Next base: position 9,848 of record JAJHUR010085198.1, on the reverse strand, counting down.
GTTACCAATTATTTAAATTAGGGTCCTATTTCATTTAGTGTAGCAGAGCATTTCTAGTGAGCCAACATGACAATGGCAGCACCCTGACTCTGTTGACCTGAACTGAACAAGACCTTAATTCGTACTATTGATAACACCTGTGTATACTCTACTATTTCATATCAAAATGGCTGCCACAAACAAGGTATTCTTCAATAACTCTTAAAATAGTTTATGCCTGAATACCTGCAAAATGTGTTTATTGCTAATTAGCAAATGTAGCATGCTAACAGCCTAAAGTAAAATGGTGTACACACGGTAAATATTATACCTGCTAAACATCAGCATCTTGTGAACTGTGAACATGTTAGCATGTTGATGTTAGCATTTAGCTCAAAGCACAACTGTGTTCACATTACAGGCTGGAACTGCTATCATAGCTGTAGACTTCAGTCTTTTATGAAACATAAAAAAGAAATCTGGAAATTTGTAAAGCTGTGCCCAGCATGATAAAAGACTCATTGGACTGATTAGTTAATTAATTAAGTAAAATTATATTTCATTATGTTTTTTTTTTAATCATTTGATTGACTAATTGCTTTAGAAGCACCATTGTTTGTGTGTGAGATGGAAATACAATAAACTTGTCGTTGCTTTTGCGCATTCTAAATTATTATTCATGTCTTTTCATGCATGCAAATTCGTGTGCGCCTCTTGAGAGAGGAAAAAAAAAAATCCAAACAGGCGTGATTGCATAGAGACCTTTTCACAGCTTGTACACATCCTCACAGTCTTCAGTCTAATAATTCCCTGATGCAATGAAACCAGAGGATGTCAAAGTGATGCTGCGTACGCTGAACTGTGTCCCAGTAGGAGGGAGGCTTTAAAGGAAAAGGTCACGTCTCATCCACCTGTTAAAGAGCAGATGCCACATCAGAGCAATACTTGGCAGGAGGAGCAGGTATCGTTATTGGGCACACGAGACGCGTTTGGCACGGGCGCCGGGTATGGCTATACTGCTCATGCACATGAACTCACAGGCACACAAATCTCACACACACAGACACACAAGATGCCTAACCCCTCTCCCTGGGAATGAAAGATATGGGCAGAGAATAGAAACAGAACCTTTTCCAGGGATGATCACACTGGCTACACAAAAGCCTTGACTGTTGATGATGTATAAAGGTCGGCGCTGTTGTCATGGGACTCCACTTACACAAGACTGAGCCTTCAATCAGAGCCGGAGATGTTTGTCCAACAGGCCGCTGCTCTGACTCTTCACCACTGAAAATAAACTCCTGAGGATATTCACCCTGTCGTTTTTGTGTTTACACAGTATACACCCACATGCACACACAGAAGCATGAATGAACACACACACACACACACAAACGCACACAGTACCTGGAAGCTGCTATTTCCACTTTACTCCTGGCGATAGCTGCAGCCCTCTGCGCCCCCTCCACAGCCCGATCCACCTTCTCTTTGGTTTTGGGGTTCTTAAGAGGAATCAACTGCTTCCTTATTCCACGCACCAGCACGTTATTTTTGTACTTCCCTTCTTCTTTGGTGCCATCTGGGAAAACCGTGCACCCGTAACCATGGCGCTTGTTGTTAAGCCATTCTCCCTCATACTTCATCCCGTTGGATCTCTCTGAAACACCAAATCCATTGCGTTTGTCGTTCTTCCACTCGCCCATGTAGGTCTCAGTTGTGGTGGCATCCACATGGTCCTCAAGAGGGAGGTCCTCATCGGGCAGCTCGCCGTCGCCGATGGATATGGTAGAGTTGGCGTCGCTGGAGCTGATACGGCTCATGGCGGCATCGCTGCGTGCAGAGCTGCGCTTGCTGGAGATTGAGGTCCGAGAGTCCGACTTGCGCAACTGCCGGAGGCTGCCGAACAGCGACCCCCGGCGGAACAGGCCCTTCTTCTTGCCGGTGACGACCTCGCTGTCTGAGTGGAAGTTAAGGACGAAGCCGCCACGGCTGCCCGTCGGCGTGTCTGCAGGGGAGGAGAGGTCCTGGAGCACTGTGCCATTGCTCTGCTCGGAGCGCAGGGAGGCCAGAGACGTGCGGAGTGGAGAGCGGATAACGGTGGCCATGCCATAAGGAACACTCTGACGCACGCCGTAGCCATGCCGCATCCCACCCATCCACTGGCCTTGATAGGTACCTGAGAAACAGGTAGACATGAGTCAGTGAGTCTTCATAGACACAACTACTGTATACATCTGACACTACATAGCAGTGGTTCCCAACTAGGGTTGGCAGATGGATGATGGCATCAGTTCAATGGCTGGCAGTCATCAACTACAGAGCCCTCTACCATTGGAACATTGTGATTTAAAAGCCCTCTGTATTTGAAGTAGTATGTCCCCTTAGAGTTGCCTTAAGGCAGGAGTTGTTGTTGAAGTTCTATACTTGAGGTGTGGGACAGAAAACAAAAAGAAGCTGTTGCTGCTGGCCATTATACTATGTCTCCATGTCTTGTTTACTATTTTCATATTACACATGCCCAGCTAGGTGAACCCAAGACATCTGGTTACATTGCAGCTGTTAGTGTGTTTGCCTTCAACTGAGATGTTGTTTTTTGCACTACTGTTTTCCTTGCTTAGCCTCCTCAATATAGCTAACCAGCAAACTTTGTTTCAAGCTGGCAGGGATGTAAGAGTTGATCTGCCTGCTCCTTTTACTTGTGATGGGAGCCTGCCATTGGACTGAGTGGAGGAGTGAGGAGTGACTACACAAACTGGCTTTTCTGCTATGGGATAGCTAACAACCCCCCCACCCCACCCCCCCCAAAAAAACTAATCCAAAACATCATTCATCATGACGTTTCATTGTGGACTTCGTCTCGTGCTATTTTCATAGACCTCACCCAACCCTACTGCCAGACTTTCAATCTTTTTAACCTTTAAATGAAGCATTGTCTGCATGTGATTTGTGAGTAGTTCCACAAAAGAGTGAATTATTTTGTGCAGCAGAAGTATGTTTTTTCTTCTTTCCTATCCTATTATCATCTCAAGACCCCTCAGGTTTGTCTTGTGACCCCTTTTGAGGGTCCTGATCCCCAGGTTGGGAACCACTATACAGTATATAGGATGGAACAGTGCAACGCAATGTTGAAAAAGTCACATCAATGCAAGTATGAATTGTGGTATATCTACACATGACAATTAATTTTACAGTGCTTCAACATGAGATTTTTTTTTAAATGTATAACTTCCTTTCACAGTTTAACCAGAAGTTGTGGATATTGCATTGATAGAGTTAAGGAATGTGAGACCATAAGGTAATAAAGACTTTAAGGTGACAAGAGCTTGAGACTGTAACTTAGTAGGTCCACAATTATAAACAACAGATTTTTTTCCAAAAAGATCTCAGTCATTACCCAGTAGAAGCTCTAGCATATTCTATATTTTTTTACACTATTTGGGAAGATTAAATTACTCATCACTTTCTGAACATTGTCTTTATTACCCATCAGTTCCAGGAACAGACAGTTGGCATTGGCTGCTATCATAAAGCACAGTCAGCAGTGGTCTCACAATCATTTTAATAAGAAAATGTGTATTAAAAGTGCTGCTTGTGTCTGTTTTTGCTTGAGTGTACAGTCTGCTTGTCTCACCGGGCCCACTTCCAAAAAAGGGACTGTCTTTTATCTAAATCAACTAAAGGAGAGTATAAGCCTAGAAAATATCTGCAGTGTGGGATTTCCACAAACTGTCTGAGCAAGACAAAAAGACAAAACAAAAACAATTTGAAATGCTCCTTACGGGGAAAGTCTGCACCAACATTGATGATAACACCTGATTATTTGCAGATATTTATGTCTGAAAAGTGTAACCTGAATTTCGAATGCTTTGAAATTATACCAGGGTAACATCGACCATAATAATAATAATTTTTGCTCAAATTTTTCATTAGCTGACACAAAAGATCAAAGATGTATTTTATTTCACATCGGGCTACACTGCCCTAGAAACACAAAATGCAGTAACTACATATTTATTTATTCAAATTTAGTTAAGATAAAACCAATTCCAAAGAAAACAGCATGTTGAAAGTGCAGTTAAAGGCAAACAGAGCTAAAAATCAAACCAAACTACACAGCTAGATATATAAGACATCCAAATCCCTCAAAAGCTAGCTAGAGATATCTACAACTAGCCTTGATTGAAGCTCGCTAACGGTTAAATATTTAGATAAATATAAATTTTGGTAAACTAACATCTTGGTAAATTTGTTTGACATCCCACATGACGAAGTCGGAAGATGAATCCAGTCATTGGGTGATAACTGCTAAATTAGTCTTACTAAAAAGCCGACTAGCCAAATGTTAGCTAAGCCAATCAGATGCCTTATTTGAAATAGCCACAGTTCAGTTGATAATAAATGTATTTTTTAAGATAAATCTGTACATCTTAGAGTGGCCTTTTATTGTGACCAATTCAAGGTGACAGGGCCATACATAGGGCATGGGGCTACACAAAATGTCTTTCCCAGGAGGCCAAAGTCATAACCGGCCCTAGCGTGCTTCTGTTCAGAGTAGGATGGGTCATTACGTTGTTCTCCTGGGGAAAAAAAATTGGTTTTGTAATTTTGTTGCCTTCGTTAGTTGGATTGGTTAGGTTAAGTAATGAGGAGTGATTGGTTAGGGTTAGAGTAAGATTATCAGGGTAAGCCAATTTGCCCTACTGGCTAAAATAATTAGAATCTGTAGCCCTATGTTAAATAACCATAGTTCAGTGCCTAATAAAAGTCTATTTTCAAGATAAAACTGCACATTTTAGAATGGCTTTTTCTTGCGACCTTTCTAAAACACACCTGTACAATAACCACACTGTTTAATCAGCATCTCTATATGCCACACCTGTCAGGTGGATGGATTATTGTGGCAAAGGAGCTCACAAAGTGCTCACTAACACAGATTTGTGAATAAAATTGGAGAGAAGTGAAACTTTTGTGTAACCTTTGTAAACCTTTTGTATAGAAGAAGTCTTAGATTTTTTTTGCTTCAACTCATGAAATATGGGAGCAAAAACAAAAGTGTTGCATTTATGTTTTTGTTGAGTGCACTTCTTTTTTTTGGCATGGGTTGTGACATTCACGAGGTTTCTCTTTTTTCTCTGTTGTGCACCTTGCATTTTGCTGGCCAGATATTCTCTATATCAGCACCTTGAAACAGCATTATATATGGGAACACAGAGGAGCCTAGCTGTACTGTAGGGGTGCAGAGTACGTCAGCCAATGAAACGTTTTCTCTCCTTCCCCACAGATCTGGAACTGTGAGTATAACTAACTCAATCACAGAGATTTGATTAAGGTACTGATACTGAGGATCACTTGGGATGAATGTGAATCACTCAGTGAGGAGCCTATTTTCAGGCAGCCACTAACTCACCCACTGACAGTAGGCACATTCACCACCATCCGTTTGTCTCTGACGGCAGGGAATTGCTATGAGTCACATAATGAGAGGAATACTTCATTAATCCCATTTGGTGCTGCTGAGCCCAATGAGCATGTGCTGGCCTACTGTAGCTTCTTCAGAGCATCATATTACAATCCTGGCCCTAATAATAAGAAAGGCTTGTTGATCCAGCGCTCCAGTCTCATTGACCAATACAATGAAGTACTGTAAGCCATAATGGTCAGATTCTCACAGAAAATGATATACTCGCCTGGGCAGGAGTTTAGATGGATAAACAGTGTGAGATTAACAGGCTGGCTCTGCGCTGCAGTTCAAATCGGTGACCCTGCAGATCAAGTTATCAGGATGTTGCGGGGTCAGACAGCCAGATGTTCTGTAGATCCTCTAGGATCAGCTGATTTCCCAAGCCCGGCCCTCTGTAGCTGTCATATGTGAGGCATTTACTCTGCACCATAAGGCCTCCGTTAGTGGAGATGATGCTCACAAATCACCCGACGACTTAGACGTTTTATAACCAGAAAGGACTGTCTGTAATAGGCCTTGTGCAATGCTTGCAAGCACTCATGTTTGCGAGCCCATCAGGATGTTTCCTCCCTGATCACACAATCTGTGAGCACACCACCGATTAGTGGGATCAAAGCTCTGAGAGAGGCTTTCACTGACCTCTCACTTTCAAGAGTGCGTCCTGTATGTGACTTAACATGGCTGAATGCTGTATTTTCAGCACTGTGGGAATGTTTATCTTAAGCAGAACTGCAACAGTTATTCAGTTAATTGATTAGTCGATCGATTAGTTGCCCACTGTTTGCATAATTGATTAAGTGCTTCAGTCATTTCTCAGTTCATTGTTCATTTTTAAGTAATCTCTCGATTATTTTCTCAGTAAATCGATTAGTTGTTTGGTTTATGAAATGTCAGAAAACTGTGATTTCAGTCAGTGTTTCCCAAAAAGATCAAATGTCTTATTTTGTCAATAACCCAAAGATATTCACTTTACTGCCATAAAGGACTAAAAAAAAACAGAAAATATTCACATTAAAGAGGCTGAAATCTTTCACTTAGTTGACAACAAACTGATTAATTGATTATTTGCTGCTCTGAAATGATTAATCGATTAATCATTGATCGGTAGATTAACCAATAATGAAATTAATCATTAGTTAATCTTAAGTAATAGTAGTAGCAAAAGTAACCTGAGATAAATTGGAAAATGCATCCAATGTGCTTCAACTAGTTTTCACTGCTGGTGCTCCTGTTTTGTATGTTAACCAGAAAACTGTGTCAGTCGAATTGCTTAACTTCTAAAAAAAATAAATAACTTACTTAAGAAACTGGATTGATTTTAAGTGGAAATGTTGGCATTTATGCAAAAGATACAGTCTTGAGGAGGTGTGTTAGAAATTAGAAAACGCATCCGATGTGTTTTCAATAGTTTTCCCTGCAAGTGCACCTGTTTTTGTGTCTTGTCTACAAACAAGTATCAGCAGAACTGCATAACTTCAACTAAAAATAGCATATTTTTTGAGAACTTGGATTCATTTTCAGTAGAGATGTTGGCACTTACTATGCAAAAGATATACGCTTTAAGAGGTGTATTAGAAATGGGAAAATACATCCAGTTTGCTTTTGCTAGTTTTCACTGCAGGTGCACCTGTTTTGTGTGTGAATTCTGGAAAAAAAAGTGTCAACATAATTACTTAACTTGCGCTAAAAGTAGCACTTTCTCAGGAAATGGGATTCATTTTCAGAGGAAATGTTGGCACTAATGCAGAAGATACACTTTTGAAAAGGAGTATTTGAAACTGGAAAATGGATCCAATGTGTTTTCATTAGTTTTTACTTGAGGTGCACCTGTTTTTTTCTGTTTTCTAGAAACAAGTGTCAGCGGAATCGCTTAATTTTTTTTTGAAGACACTGGATACATTCTCTGTGGCAAAAGACACACTGTTGAAGAGGTGTCTATAAACACGTGTCAGCAGAATGGCTTAACTTCTTCAAAGTAGCTGTTTGCTCAAGACATTTGAGTCATTTTCACTGAAGATGTTGGCAGTTAGACATAGTGTTGTAGAGGTGTCTTGGAACTTGGAAAATGCATCCAGTGTGTTTTCACTAGTTTTTACTGCAGGTGCACCTGTGTGGTGTGTTTTCAGGAATCAAATGCCAGCAGAATGACTTGGAAAATGGCACTTTTTCAATAAATTTGACTCACTTTCAGTGGAAATTATGGCAATTAAGCAAAGGACGCACTCTTGAAGACGTGTGTCATTGAAGTGAAGGTTCAAATGTGAAAATGACAGAGAAGTAGGTGCTAGTCTGGCTATAATTGGCTCCAAACAGACTGATTTACTGTGATTTCCAAACTCCTTCTAGGCACGTTGCCACTGAGCTGGCAACAGGACTCACTCTCCTCCCACTGTCATATGAGGAGCAACCGGTAGTTGCCAGATGAGATGGAACCATTATCTTCAAGTGTATCCAGCAAGTTAACATCACCGGGGTGATAAGTCAGAGTTTTTGGGGCGGCAAATGACGATGGTGCGCAGTGCGCAATCTCAGCTTCAGATCATATCAGATGGAGATTCATGCACTGATGTGTTTCCATTAGCCTCCCTCAGTTTGAGTCTGAGCATCCTCACACTCACAGGCTACATAACACACCGTCAGTCACAGCAGTTAAAGCGACACACACGTTAAACAAACACTGGTCCATAATAAAAGACATGGTTTCTTACCGCCATCGCCGTAGGTTTCGATCCCATATCCATCCTGCAGCCCGTTGCTCCAGGTGCCGTCGTATCTCGCAGGTGTGTTGTGGCTCTGCCGGACACCGTACCGACCCTTAAAACCGTGACTCCACTCTCCGCGGTAGATCCACTTGCCTTTATTCTCCACACCGAGCCCATGCCGCTTCCCCTGGGACCAGTAGCCCTTGTAGGTATTCCCGCTGGGCCAGGTGTACACCCCCACTATCTCAAAGCCGTGCGACCAAGACCCGGCGTACTCGCCCTGGCCCTTGGGTCCAGTGCAGATGCCGTGTCCGTGGGCTTTGCCATCCTCCCACCCCCCGCAGTAAGTGCCACCGTCGTCGAAGTCAAACCTTCCGCCCGTCATTCAGATAAAGGCTGGAAATAAAGCAGATCTTCGTGCGCTCAGACTCTCAGGCGTCTCCAGGACCGATGGTTGTGGGATCCAGGACCGGTGGTGGTGAGATGAAAAGGATGAAGAGCCAACGAGATGATGATGATGACTACAGGGGCAGAAAATAGGAGGGTGAGGAGAGAGGACAGTACTTCCAGACACTGACATGCAATACAAAAGGCATGCGTAATGGTAAGTGTAAAGGTATGAATGGTGGGCGTCATTTACCGGAGGCGCACGCCGGCCGGGTTCTCCGCTGTGTGCTGCTCGACTCCCCCCTCTCACCCACTGATCACAGAGGGAGAGAGAGAGGCGGCGAGTCCCTGCTAAGGAGAGACACTGGGCCAATGGCGACGTCACAGCACAGGGACCTCCCACTATCCTCTCTATCTCTCCCCCCTCTGTGGAGAGCCAGGACGACTCAACCCCCCCGAAAATAAGATACTTTATACATTTACCAATCCCTACTGTATGTCTGAGAGACGCGCTTCACTTTACATGTGATGATAAAATATAATTCCCTCAGAATTATAGTTTTCTTCTGTGATTATCAGTAGTGAATTTATGATTATTTATTATATTTTGGTTAATTTAGTTACATAATAATGTCCCTATGGCTTATTTTGTGAGGTGAGAATGTATGCTAGGGAATTATAGCTCTATTAAGTTTCAGAGATCATATTTATACAGCATGTAATAACTCAAACTCTCCACTAATAATATAATACATAACACTTTTATGTTGTATTCAATATTATTTCAATGTACAGTACACTCTTGGTTTATTTATTATATATTTTATTATCAAACTATACTATACTTATATATCAAACTATATTTATTATTGTTTATATATTACATCACACTATACTCATACTATATTGTACTCAATATTCAGTATTTTATTAGTAAACTATAATGTATATTATGTTATATTATATAACTACATTTCACCTTATCCTACTGCATCTTAAATCCCATATGCTATTATATTTATAGTTTTATTTCATTATATGTTATATATTACATTGTATACTGTATTTGTATTATAATTCTATATTAATACAGACAAAAATGACTTAATCATACTATGAATTAGTCTGGTGAACGCTGTTTACACATTTTAGACTTGCTGATTTTGCTGCTAATCACATCACTGTCACTCAACCTTGTAATTTTTCACTTTTGTAATTTTGTAATTTCTCTTGTAGTAGTCTATATATATATATATATATATATATATATATATATGTTGTGTGTGTGTGTGTGTGTGTTCTCTGTTTTCCTCTTATAC
>JAJHUR010085197.1:40845-78019 GCA_027495735.1 Lutjanus campechanus | reverse complement strand
AATTTCTCAACATTATCTTGTAATAAAAAGTGCAGGGGCCTGCCAGCAGCATTTCTTGAAGTCAACTGAAAATTTTAATAAATAAACAAGATTGCTGGGTTTTTGCAACTTCAGCATAGATTGTGATGTTTATAACTTCGGTAAATATCTGCTGCCCTTACTGTCGAAACAGAGCTGCTCCAGTCGTGCCTGACTGTGTGTCTGTGGCAAAGCAGCCTTCACGGGCTATTACTCGTGACGGGCAGGACATTGAGTGAGACACAAAATGGTGACTACAGACAGAGGGAGGCGGCTGCATCAGAGCCAAGGAAGTGCGTTTTTCAAATTACTTTATCTTATCAATAGTCTGATTTAAAAAACAAAAAACAACACAGATAACCGTAGAAATGCTGAACATCGCTTCTAACAACCCGTTGGCCCCTGGTTCTCTGCTTTGTACCAATGCTTCTGTGAGTTTTTCCTCACTTCACTTCACGGATTACCTTAAAATCATTTTGCTGTCAGGGTGCAGGTGTAGCTACTTTTTCATCTGCTGTTCCCTCTCAGTTCTTCACGTCTTCATTTTTACCGTATGTACTGAGTAATTTTTGTCATGGCACTAAATAGTGTGTTTGTTTACATGGCGTACTCTCAGGTTGGAGTACTTCGACGAGGCAGTGCGAGATCCAGCCAGTCAGACTGCCGTGCCTGTCGACATCCACCAGCCACCCGCCTTCCTGCACAAGATCCTCCAGCTGACTGCTGTCCAGCTGTTCTATGACAGCAATGGCACAGAACAGGTGATGGACACCACGGTGCTAATGGTTCTTTATGTGGAATCTTTGTATCTATTTTATCATGGACGATTCAGCAAACTAAAAGCAAAATTTATCAACAAAGTAATTACTAAGAAATTGAAAACTCAAAATTCTTGCACACAAAAGTCCAGGAGGGGCTGATGTGGATTAAAGGGGTTTATAACTTTTTGGTGAAATTCTCCACCTTCCAGCAATTGTGCTGAGAAGTTTCTTACTCCTACGGTGAAGTCTGAACAAGATGGACTACTGTTGCAAAATAATAAATAATAACCACTTACATTTGTTTTTATGGAAAATACAAGTTTATTTCTTTACATAATATACGTACACGTGTTGATTTGCATCTTTGGATCTTTTTGCCCTTTTGAAGTTATTTTGTGTATAAATACCTGCTTTAAATAGTTTATTGTAAAGAAAGTAAATGTTCCATGATGTCTCCACATGTACTGACTGTGCAGACATCAAGCAGACAAGAGGGAAACGAGACGGCATATGACAAACTTAACAAAATATTATTATAATTTATTACCAAAATCCTCACAGATCCTCCTCATTTTTTTAGGGTCCTCCTGAGGAGGAACGCTCAGAATCGGCCACGGCAAGTGAAGGAGAAGAAGAAGAGGAGGAGGAGGAAGAAGAAGAAGATGAAGAGGAAGAAGAGGCAAAGCCCCAGACTTCCCCTCCATCTCAGCCTCTGCTCATAGGAAGCTGCTCTGGTTTCATCGAGACCACCGTGAAGATCAAACAGAACGACATGCTGCCTGGACCAAAGGTGTGTGTGCACGCTCATGTGGGCTGTTGAAGGATTAGTCAGTGCAGCTGTTCTCTCATACTGACTTGTGTATCCTGTCTGCTTCTGTCTGTGCATCAGTTGGAGTTGGATGGGAAGGTGGGCTGCGTCCACATGCTGCTGTCTCCAGATCAAATAACCCATCTGACAGACCTGCTGGCAGCCCTCTGCATCGACACTGGTATATTAAAACACCAAGCACCAATCCCAGGCCAGGGTTACACCTGCCATTTCAGTTTGAATTTCACAGTTCAACACTCCATATGGTATTCCTGGATTTTATTGGCATTTTAGGTTATGTTTAATGTTATGGCATAAAACAAGATAAGTGATGTGCCTCAAAATGATCGTGATTTTGATTACGGACTGATGGCAAGAACCGGTATTGTCAGGTCATATAGACCTGAGACGGAGCTGACGGTGTTACCAAACCCTGATAAATGTTGTAGGCCTTATGGCCTTATTAGCTAGCATGCTACTGTTAACAGATATTTAAAAATGACATGTAAAATCTCACCTCCAGTTCTGTCTGAAAAATAGACAACCTGTGTTCTCCCCAAACATTTTCTCCTCCAGACTCATTTAGCCTTCTGCTTTTGTTTTGTCTCACTGCAAAACATCACTGCAGTAAGTTGCTGCACCATGCCAGCCCCCATTTTGTTTACATCTGCTTCCCCATGAGATCAAGTGAGATCATGCTCCCTCTGGCATAACTATCTTAATAATATCCTGTACTGTTTGATGAGTCATTATTTTCAAATGTGTCTTGTGCATGTTTGAGATTAAAGAGAAGAACAACTGTGAAGTTTCTCTTTATGTTTGTGATGCAACCAGATTTAAAAATTCTGTTAGGGTTTTAAAAATCCTGTAGTGTGAGCCCAGTATTAAATAATTAAAATAAAAGCACAGATTCACTAATTGTTAATTATTTCCTCTGCGTCTAACAACTAGAAGGTAATCTAGTGCCTACGAGCTCTTTTTTTTTTTTTTTTTTTTACCACATAATGCAAAACTCCTCAGAGGCTTGAGCCTTATGAACAGATACAGTGAGACACAGACAACAAGCCTGTGCTGTTTCCTCTATAGTTCAGAGCTGCGAAGTAAGGTCACAGCCATCATCATTAATGTGAGGTCACCCAGCCTCGACTTATCTCTGCCTCTCACTCACACACTGCTTGTCCTTTCCCCTCCAGAGCCAGAGACTAAGTGTGGTGGAGTACATAGTCGTCCGTTGGACTCAGACGACCTGCGCATGATTGAAGAGGACCTCAGTAAGCAGCTGGGCTCCAGTCCCAGAGACAGGGAGTGGGATACAGAGCCCGACCTGGAGCCCTACATCACCAGCCTGGAGAATGGAGGTATGCAAAGCAGCAAAGTTTCTCCTCCGTTCTCCTCCGTCATAGGCACACTACTTCTGCATGTCACGTCCCAATATGAAGGGCTGTCTTAAAGACTTTGTAACGGTGTGGCAGTAGAGTTTTTTTTTAAGACTCATTGTTTCCACACAGTTTTAAAAGCAGAAAGCTGAGAGATCTTTATAGAGCGAAGAGAAAATTAGAGAATTAGAGAAATAGAAATATGCAATTCTACACAATATAGGTTAATGTGTAGCCGTATTAATCTCAAGGTACAGAACATTTGTCTGTAGCTGGGCTGTATAAAATGCAAAGACAGTCTTAGTTTGTTTTTGCTGTCTATTAAATGAGAGAAGTGGGTGGGGTGGAGGTGACTTTCCTACTGCTCTTTTTCTTGCAGCAATGTGTCATGACGTTATTTGTGTTCACTGCAGTGTTTAACTTGTCACTCTGTGCGTGTGTGCCTGCAGAAATGTTTTACTCCATGGGCCCTGCTGGGATGAACAGTAGTGTGACGTCTGTGCGTTCTGGCAGCGAGCTGTCAGACAGTGATATGGAGTCCTCTATGCACAGTGTAGCCAGCTTCACACAGCCCGCAGCGCTGTCTGCACAGGTACAGCCCGTGTGTGTGTGTGTGTGTGTGTGTGTTACAGTTTTAACCATCTGGCAGATTGTCATATGTAGAACAACTGCTGTTGTAAGGCTGAAAACAGTCTAGGATGATTTCCTTTTAGCTTAGTTTTATTTTGGACAGTTTAAGGAATTCACAAAAAATTTCAACGATAACAACAGATAAGGAGATAAGGAAGGTTTATTTGAGGCCTCCACCTAAATAAGGCTACATTTTTTTCAAGGTTATTGATAACACAATTTAACAAAAAGAAAATAATACAAACTCATGCAAACTAATAGTAACAAAATATGTATGATAGCAACAATGATTACAAAAAAGGCCACATACCGAGCAAGTGAGAAATTCAGCAGGATGAGAATCTTTTTTTAAATTCTTTGATCTGCAAAATTAGCTTAAATTCCTAAATAATCAATATTGGTATTTTTTTGTGTTTTGTGTATTCATGCTCATTTTATCATTTTCTTTATAGGATATTGTACAAGTGTTTACAAATAGCAGAATGGGTATTAGCACAAGATATGTTATATAATTTCGTGTGTGCTCTGTCTTTCCTTACTCACAGAGATCAACAAAGAACACAGAACTGGAACTTGTAATGGCAATCAAGCAATCTGATTTCCGTTTTATTTTTCTCTGCCAGGGCATGGTGAACTGTTCCAGGAGATATCCTGTGGCGGGCTGTCTGTCAAGTCTACCCCAAGCGAGCAACCGGACCAGAGGTAAAATTCCTGCAGTGCTGAGTAAACGGTTTTTATTATCAGCACTTTGAAGGAATCTGTAGTTCTAAAATATCAAGTACTGCACTGTCCTCAAAATTATACTTCAACTGAGTTAATCTGCAGTTTAAGCATTTTTTAACACAATTTCATCTAAAATGTCCTTCCTTACTTTTTCTTTCAATATTAATGACCAAGAAAAACTGTCTGGCTGAACTGTCCTCCTCCTTGCAGGACGCTCGCACAGCGGCCAGGCAGAGCAGCTGAAGCCCGATGCTTTGATGCGACTGACCCTTGGCGGGCTCACCCTGACGCTGCTGCAGGAAGACCCGCCCTCCAGGCCTGACAGAGCCTCATCATTGGCTCAGGTGTCTCAGGTGTTCTTCCGGGAGCTGGCCTTCTTCAAGGACAGCATGTTCAGCGAGAGAGACTTCCACCATCTGAGAGGCGGCTTTGCCAAGGCCTGCCCACACTCCCATCTCAGGTAGAAATACACAGACACATACTGTAGTTTGTCTTTGACTTAGAATTCATGTGGACATAGCTTCCAACCTTATTTCTTTTTACAGTAATTGAATACAGGGAGTGCTTGTCTTGGGGGTGTAATTTTTTACTGATATAAAATGAGGCTTGTAGAAGTTGAAAATTTTATGCAAAGGTGAGAAGTTAAACAAGCCTGCAAGTTTGAGGAAAGTGTCATGTCTGAAAGTTTTGTATTATTTTACATAATGTAAAGTGCAGCACGCCATGTTGCAAATGTTGATTGTGCATGTTCATTTCTTTTTTTCAAAAAGCTTATGCTCCCACTCTCACTGCCGTCACAAAACATAGACACACACACACACACACACACACGTGCTCTTATTGAGGCCTTCTACTTGCTTCTCTTAGCTGAGAGTGACTTCTTGTCTCATCTTCTCTCCCAGAGTGACAGGGGCAGCAGTGCAGGTTGCTTGTGAGATGCGGAGTGGGAGACGCCACACTCGGGCGGTGACCTCTGACCTCTCCTTCAGCAGACTGGAGCTGTTAGAGTGCCTCTGGGAGGACGGAAAGCCACAGTACAGTGAGGTATAAAATCTCTTTATACGTCTGTGTAGTTCTGTGGCTGTGCTCACAATATTTACGTTTACATGCACACAAATTTTGAACCATAATTCCAAATAGGTCATGTAATCAGCATGTTCTGTTTGGATATTTTGAATTAGGGCTTTTTCTGAACAGAGCATTTTCTGATTAAGATATTTCTGATCGCAAAGAGAAACACACTTTAATATTATGAAATATTATGAAGTCTGCCACAGAGGAAGACTTTGAAAAATACTATTTTGACTCAAAGAAATAGAATGGATCCAGACGTTCCACTTGTTCAAAATCAGAGTATACAACGCTGCATCCGCTACAGCTATTCTTCAGTTTTCTTTTGTATTAGAACCAGCATCATTTATGTTTGACTATCAGTAAGGAGTCATGATAAATGACATGTTGGAGGGAAAATATACAAAACAAATATGTGTCAGTTTTAAAACTAAAAATCTAAGTGACCTAAATAAATAATAATAATAATAATAAATATCATATGAGAATCTGTCATGTGTAACTGAACTTTTACCTGTTGTTTGTAGTAGTTTATGTTTATTTGTTCTATTAACAAGCTGATAAAGAAGACGTCACAGAACTGTCTATCTCTGTGTGTCTCTGTCAGTTGCTTCAGTTCCAGAAAGCTGGTATGTTCACAGTTGGAGCTGCAGCCAGACCTTGTGCCCAACTACACTACGGCCTCACTGAAAAACACCTGCGCAGGGTATGCATTTACACACACACACACACACACACACTCTGGCTGGATATGTGCAAAACTTTTCTTATCTCAGAGTAATCTGTTTTAATACATTTTCATTTTTTATGTAAAGTGGCTTGTATTTAAATATACAAAATGTGCTGTACAAATGGTGTTTGTTTGGTTTGTGTAGTAGGTAACATAGTATAGTGTTGTGATGTTAATGACAAAGACTGGCGTTTGAAGTTGGGCTGTGTGGACTGATGTTGGGAGTCATTAAAGACAAGTGGGAAAACACTTATTCTAAAAATAAAGCATGACTACAAATGAAGCGAGTAAAGCAGATTTATTTATTGTTTTTTCATGATACTATTGTAGTTTACTGAAAAGTATTAGGGTCAGGCATAAGGAAAAAATATCATAGCAGATAGGAAGATACATGATATTTTTGGTCATGATAATTGTGAAAACAGGTATATTATTTTAAAGACTACTATGAAACTTTCTGACCAAAGTCTCCAGAAGCCTGTATTTCTGCTGGTACTTAATGCCTTCAATGTGATCACTTTCTTGCACCCAAAAAAAAAAAAAATTCAGCTTTTTACTACCAGAATTGTGTCCTCAGCAGGCTGTTCAGAAGTAACTTTAGTACCAATAGAATGTGTGAAATGCTGCACAATGATGATACCAGTAATCATAAGCATATTCATGCAGACTTGAATTTGTCTAATAAAATATATTAGCAAGATAAATCAGGTAAAGGCTTCCTTATGTGTAATACTAACTGATTACACAAAAATATGTCATTAAAAATGTTGCAGGGTAAACAGCGGGTGGTGCGGCGGGATAGTGTAGTGCGGGTGGAGCTGGCAGAGCTGAGTGCTGAGCTGGACCTGGACATCCTCAGTCGACTGGGGAGCCTGACCAAAGCCTTCAGCCACTGTCCCACACAGACGACTGGACCTGGACTCATACAGGTAGAACCACACACACATTTATTCCATCATAAAGACTTTGGGCCTTATTTAGATGATTGATAGTGCGTGGTCTAAAGTGCCTGGTGCAAATGCATTTAGAACATGTCCAACTCCACTTTGCTATTTAAACAGGGCACAATCTGGATGCAAAGTAATATGTGAGGCACAAGTCTCTAATTAATTAATCATAGATGTGTTTAGGGTGTAACATGAATGAAACCTATCAGAGTGTCATCTCACATTTCCTTTAAAAGCCAGGTGCACCTGGCGCATTGCTACTTAAAAGCGAACAGAGATGCTGAAATGACCTACTGAGAGTAATTCTGACACTGCGGTTAACCCACAGGCAGTGCAGACAGGATCAAAATGAACATTATGATTAATAATGCAGGTGGGTGAAGCAGGCTAAAGCGTCTGCCCCTGTTCTAACTCCAAAGCACAGGACGACTGCTGTGACATTACAGCTCACATGGAAACGTTACAGCAGTAGATTAACTACTGAAAGTAGCCTCTGGAAGACAGCAGCTGTTAGCGTGTAAAGGCAGATTTCAAACAGCTGTCAAAAATTCAGTTATTAAGACAAAAATCCCAAAATACACAAATTGCATCTAGACAGCATGGAGATGTTGCTAATTTCTTTTTAACAATGATTTATTGGCTCCATAAGTGAAAAACTGATGTTTAAAAATGCCATTTTTGCATTGACTCCAATTGTTCGCATGAGAGCGAAATTCAAAATGCTGTAAAAAAAAAAAAAAAAATCAGTTTTTGAGATAAAATTCTGATTTTTTCCAAACATCATCTACCATGACTCCAAAATTTTAATTTAAAATGAACATTGAAAATGTATTTAGCAAGAATTTGCAAGTATAGGTTTATAATACAGTTTACAGTCAAACATTTTGATGCACTGTCGGCTCAATTTTTGATAAATCAAAAATCTGTGCGGATCATTTGTGTAGGACAGTCTGAAGATGCTCTGTAGCAAGTTTGGTGTCAATTAAGCAAAAATTGTGGGAGGAGATAGATTTAATAAGTTTTACAGTTTTTGAAAAAAAAGAAAAAAAAACAGAGTGATGGACTTCATAATTTGCAATAGATAGAATAAACATACAAAAGTTTCTTCAGTATCGGGGCTACATTTTGGTGAAAGTTTCAAATCTGTAGCACATATGGTTGATTTGTTGTGAATTTTCAAAATTTTGAACTTTAGAGGCTTGCCGTAGTGCCACCATCAGGACTATTGGCCTGTTTTTGCAGCTGAGGCAATCTGGCATGGGACTGGACCTTTGTGCAAAGTTTGTTGATTTTTTCACGCATGGGAAGTAGGATTTCCTCAGAAGAAGAAGGAGAAGAAGAAGAAGAAGAAGAAGAAGGAGAAGAAGGAGAAGAAGAACATGCAGGATAACAATAGGGTCCTGGCAGCTTAGGCTGTCCGGCCCCTAAAAATACCAGATTATGTTTTGTAGGCTGTACCATGATTGCCCTCTGCTGATTGCAATTATGTTTGTTTTTTTTTGAGCTGTTCTTCTGTATTGTACCCTGTGTGTCTTATAAACCAGACATGCTCATAAGTGAGCACAAAAACATTAAAAAAACACAGCATATCATTTTGGCTTTTGTAATCCAGTTTGGTTATGCAGAGTCATGGATTTCTATTTCAGTACGATATTAGGAAACCAAAAATGGACAAAGCGTGGCAAAAAGATCATATTTGTGCTGACACAAACGTGAACCAAATTACCAGGCGTAAAAGTAAATAAGCACTTCTTCTCCTTCTTGATCAGCCACTAAAGCTCTTCAGTGGTCAACAGTGACAGAAGACAACTGATTCCTGTCTGTAACTCTGTGAATCACTTCTTAAAATCCACGTTCAGCCAGTGTTGACAAATAAATACTAAGAGTTGTCTTACTTTCTCTCCTCTCAGACCCAGAGCAGTGAGCTGTGCTCCTCCTTCACCCTCCTCTCCCCCCACGCCGTCCTCAGGCTTCGATTCCCCATACCCGACCTGCGGCCCCTCCCGAAGCGACGACCTCCGACCCAGAGGGCAGTGCGGGAGGAGACCTTGGTGTTAGAGCTGACAGAACTGGAGCTGAAGCACCAGGAGGCCCCGGACCTCCAGAGTGAGCAGACTGCCCCGGGACAGCCGTGGGCTCCCTGTCTTACCCAGCTGCTGGAGGCCTCCTTCACCGACCTGCACGGTGGGAACTCACACAAACTCTGTACAATTGTATCAGTATTGCTTTTCAGAGAGTTCTGTGTTTTTTCCCTCCACGATCTGTTTGTTAATATTTTCAAAATTAAGCAAATAAACAACACCAATACAAACAGTACAGTAGCATTTGACAGGACAGATACGTAAAGGATGCAAAGGCAGAGCTCAAGAAAAACATAAAGGACTGATGTAAAACAAATGTAGCTGCAAGCGGTGATTCTGGCTTAACAACTCTTTTGTGCTATTGAGCTGTTTGAAAATAGTTTTACACTCGTGGTTCAACATCATGTAATATATGATGTAATATATGATTATATCCTGCAAGGTTTGTGATTAGTGGCCCAATGGTTGTTGACTTTGGTCTATTTATGTGCTGAGCCACACCCTTTTCGTAGTTCATTGGTCAATATATTGAAAAGTAAATAAGATATAAACAACTTTATGCAATTTTTGATTAACTTAGTCCAAAAATGATCCATGGATAATTTGGTAGTAATTGGACCTACAGTTTAGGAGGAGATTAAAAAAAATCAAAATGGCGGTAAATTCATTATGCCGGATTTTTATGGTCCAAGAGGCATTTTTGTGGAGCACATTGATTTGGATGTGTGGGTCCAATTTCAAGCCAATCAGAACTGAGGAGTGAGGGATGTAGCCTTTCCAAAATGTCCTTATTTACAGCGCCGTCATCTGGCCGATTGAGCTCATATTTCTTGGAAAGCCCTGTCATGTTATTTCCAGTTATTGGGCCAAGTTTCATGTTTCAAGCTCATTTCATGTCACAGCAATTGGAGCCCCCACAGCAGAAAAATAACAGTTAAATTGTAAGCATTTCATCCAATGGCTTAAGTTAACATGTTAAAACATTAAAATATGCTTGTTTTTGTTGATATAGTACCATTAGTAAATTTTCACAAGAAACAGTTTCCTGCTGAGATACAAGCTGAGATTTTAGAAGTTTCATGTTGTTGCATATTTCACATTATAAAGGAAACACACTCAAGATTTAACCGTTTCTGCCGTTTTATAATATATCTGTACAAAATGACTCTGCTACAGTATGTGAGACTGATTGTTGCTCTGTTAGACTTTGCTGTTGCATGTAGTCCTAGAGATATATTTAAAACATAATTAGTTATCACAACCTGTAAAAGCAACCCTGCTTTGCAGTTACAGAGAGCTGATGTGTTGTGTCTCACCAGGGTCGTACGAGGGCTGGGAGGGCGGCTCTTTCCCCTGTATCAGAGTGAAGAAGACCCGTGACTCTCTGCCCAGGTTAGTTGTGGTGATCATGAGAATGATTAGAAACCAGCACTTTACACTAGTAAAGCTCTCCATGAAGAAAGTTGGAGTTTCTGCTGCCAAAATTCAGTCATTATTGTTCATCAAATTGGACAGAAATATTTGTTATGATATTCTCTACCATAAGTGAGGATTACTTCCTGTTTGTGTGAGCAGGATATCGGTGCGTGTGCGTGGAGGTGAGGCTCAGGGCCCGGCAGCAGGTCTGGATGGGATGAACCTGGGCCTCATGAGGGACCTGGGGGCCGCCTTCTTTGAAAGTCACTGTGAACTCAACGACAAAACCAGCTCTCCGTTCTCCTCCAACCGCACCATGTTTGAGACAGAGGAGGTGCTCTGAAAAACGCAGAAAAATATTACTCAGTTTATGAGCCATCTTATGAATATTCCAGGTCGATCTCATTCCTCATCTTTTCCACGTTTCAGATGGTGATTCCAGCTGATCCAGAGGAGATGAGTCAGTTTCAGGCGCAGTGTGTCGCTCAGTGTCAGTGCGCTGTGGACATCGTTCTTCCGCTGGCCTACATCCTCCTGCCCAGCAAACAGGCTTTCCAGAGCATCTACAACAGGTACGTCAGCAGAAGAATGCATGATCACTCTCCTTCCAACAAGATTTCTGCAAGTCCTTAAAAAGTCTAAAATCCAATTTCTGAGATTTAGGCTTTAAAATGTCTTAAATATGATTTTGACAGGTCTTAAAATTATTTTTTATAAGTTTGCATTTATTTCAGTCTCACTTTTAAATGTGTTTTGGAGAAAACTGTGTATTGATCAGATTACAAAACAAAACCAGCATGGAACCACTAATGCAAACTGTGCAGCCTGGTCAGAATTTGTCAGCGCACGCCCAGCCGCCGTAGTGTGGTGTGTGGGTGTACAAGGCGTCTCCTCATCAAAAAAAAATTGCACGTCTAGAAGTAATAATTGTTTCTGTTAATGTTATTTTTATCTACTATGTACTGCAACTCACTCTTACATGAACACAGAACAGGGTCAAGTGTTACAAGATGCACTTGATCTGCCTTTAAACATCACAGTTTTTAAACTTTTTATATTGCTGGTGTTCTTGTTCTAGACCTGCTCATGCAGAACTGTTATTAGTTATGCTAGATTTATGTTTGTATTCCAGTTTTGTTCCTTTTTTATTCTTTATATATTGGTCTTAAGTCCTGCATCAAAATTAATTTTCCTCACCCACGCTTTTGCCTTTTTGGCCAAAAGGATCAATAATGATCTGTTGATGTGGGAGCCTCCTCCACCCTCGGCCCACAGCCCCGACCAGAGCCGCCATCAGCGTGACGAGTTCCAGCTGTGCAAGTCGGCCTTTAGACTGGGTGAGTTTGACTGTTTTTATGGAAAAACTTAAACAATGTGTAGATCTGTTGAGCAACTGGCCCACTAAAACATCTTTTATTAATCAAGCCGTTTTTGTATTATATTTGAAAAAGGATGAAAGAGATAAGATAGATTAATATGTTTTCCTCTGCCTTCTCTCACTCTCTGTCACAGACTCTGATTCAGAGGAGGACGAGCCTCACTTCTACTTGGCCAGTGAATCAGAAGGAAGGAATCAGCAGTCAGCTTCCCGCGCCAACCACAACCTCAGCCTCCTCTCCCTCACTGTGATTATCAACAAAGGTCGCCTCCAAGCCAGAACAGACAAGAAGGTGAGCAGTGTGGCTGCTAATTATACATTTATAACACACTGAATGTAATGAGACAAGGGCTCGGCCCCCTCACCCATAATTTACTTGATCAGGCCTTGTCATAAACAACAGGAGGCCCTGAGCAAGATTTTGTATGAGGGCCTTCTTACTTTACTTTGAACCGAGAACCATGAAATAAAACTAGAGACAATATGTAACTATATACTGTGTATAAGTACATAAAACTATTTTTTGTTTTATGAGAACCATATGACAATCCCTTGATAATGTACTATGTGGCAAGAGCATTCCCGCCATCCATGAAGTGGAGAGTTAACCTCCGTAACAGTGTGCATGGATGTGACACCAGCTCTGTAAGAGGCTGCAGGAACTGATTGAAGCAGAAGTATTAGCCAGTCAGCCCATTAATATAATGTTGTTTTTGTCAGTTTTGTGAGACTCAATTTACTTGAAACTTGATGGTAAAAACCTGAGGAGACTTGACTTTGTGACCCCATAAATCCTGAGGAATGCAATATTTTGCGTATTTTTGCCTTTTGGAACTTTGTCAAACCGTTATGAATGATTAATGGCATCACCAGGATGAGCAGACGTTACCACAGTCTCATGCACACTTGCAGTTCCAGCTGCTGGCACAAGAATAAAATGGAGAAAACTGAAAAGTACTCAATAGTTTCCCCTCCTCTCCAGTATATCGCCTGTTTTCCTCCTTGCAGCAGTGAAAATGATTCTGATGCACTAAGTAAGTAATTTTGTGCTACTCCTGCTTTTAGTTATTATCAAACAATAAATGTAATTATGAATATGTTTTCTTTTGTCACGATTATAAATTTAAAAAAATAATAATTATACCATCAACACTGTTTTAATCAAGAGGTTGGTGGGGGCAGCTGCTTTACTGTGTGAGGAATTTGAAATAAAAATATATACTGAAATGTTTTTGAGGAAATGCTCCTAATAATAAATGCTCTTAACTTAAATACCTGTCACTTATAGGAACAGTTCTTGCATTTTATAAACACAACCAGGACATTTAATGTTTTGGTTCATTACTTGCAACTGGCTGTTAAATTTCCATCAGAGAATAAGTATTTGGTGTGATATTGACTTCTCACGTCTTGAAGACTTGAAGCTTGGTCTTGGTTCAAAAGAAATAAAAACAGCTCTGACTCCCTTCACATTTTACAAATACTTTACCCCGATCCATTTTTAACAAGTAATTTTTGTTTTTCTTAACCTTTTCATTTTCATCTCATTGCTTCAGGAGGACCAGAGTCATGGGGAAATTGTGCTCGACCTGGAAGGGGGGAAGATATTTAGTGTGGCACAACACCAAAATGACCCCAATCTCAATTTCCTGTGTCTGGAGAGCAAACGAGTGGAGCTCTACCATCAAGGTGCATATTTCATGCTGTTGGAGCACATTTAATTGTGACATAATTCATATTTTCCTCTTTTAATTATGATGAAGTGGCTGAATATTAGAAGTAATGTGGAAAATACATTTTCTGGGTCAATAAGCTCATTTTTGTCCCCCCTCACCACTACAGCGGTGGTGAAAGACACCCCCATCCCACAGCGGTTGGAGATGCCCAGTTTCACTCCCCCAAAGCCCTTGGACCCCACCATCTACCCCACAGAGGTGGGCGTGAGCAGTGTGAGCGGCCGGGAGGGAGAACCACAGATGTTGTCCACGGCCATCAAAGTCACGCTGGACCCACAGAGGAGTGTCAAGGTGAGTCCTCCCCCTCAAACACCAGATTTTTACAGCTTACAATGCAAATCTTAAATTAAACAGTGTTTCTGTTTCTCCTTGTAGGAGTTCCTGGTTGCCCTTCGACTTCAGGGTGCCACCATGAGACATTACATGACGCAGACTAATCATAGCTGGCACGAGCAGGTGAGAAGCAGTACAGGGAAACTAAAATTAATTATTACTAATTATTAATTGAATTTTCTTGTTTTCCACTGTAATAATAAAAAGAAACTAACATATACACAATATTAATACAAGCAAACAAAAAAACAAAAACCCAAAAACCAGCTCAGATCAACAGACATATATAGGTGGTAACAGGAAATAGTCCATGTTGCAGGAAAATCACAGAATAATAAAGTTAATATTCAGGAGACTCCTCGCGAAATAATAGAGGAGAAACCAGGTCCAAGATTCAGGTGGGGCTGCAGGACTTTGTAGAACTGATCTAGTTTGACATGTAGAATACTTGTAAGATACTCGATAGGGACCAACTCAACCATAACTTTACACCAACTATTGACAGAAGGGTCCTTATCAGTAGACCACTGTAATAACATTTTTATCTTGCAGCAGATATAAGCATCTTATAATCTAATTTTCAGCTGTTTTTGTCATTTCATTTCCAAGCATTTCACAGTTTTTTTTTGTTGTTGTTTTTTTTTTACATTTTACTTGCTAATGACAAAGTGGAAACAGAACATTTTTCATCTCTCTTGGAGATAGATGTCAGATTTAAAGATTGGGTGTCAGTCCCTCAGATTCAGAAAATGGCTTCTTCTCTGACCAGACCAACATTTTTGACATTCCACAACAGCCCCTTCAAAAATAGAAATGTTTGAATGTGGGGTGTAAGAGAGTGAGATGCCAGCTTCTGTCATAGCCACAGACCAGAGTGCAGTGGAGCAGTGAGATATTGTTCAGTTTATAGTTATGTTTGGGTGTAGCTGTTGCTTTTCCTAAACTAGAAAATCTCACTCTTCATCATTTTGTTGCTATTTTAATAGTTAAGCATTTTCTCCAGCTCCATAAATTGTGCTTTACCTGCAGCTGTATCATTCAGGTTGATTTGAATTAAAGGTGATATGGTGTTATTGGAAATCAGTGATGTAGACAGGTGGAGAAAGTATTCAGAGTAAAGCATACCAGTACCACAATGAAAAAATACTCCTGTAAGTCCTGCATTGAAACTGTTTCTTGAAGTGATAACAGTGAAAGTACTCAATGCAGAGACATGTTCACTATGACTGTTATATTATTACATATGCTGTCATTACTTTATTATGACTCATGCATTAATATAAAAGCAGGACTTTACTGCTGTGGTTGGTTGAGGTGGAGTTTATTTTGAGCTGTTTTGTGTGGGACTACAACAAATGATTGTTCTCATTCGTGACTCATGACTATTTTTTCCATTAACTCATTGTTTGGTTTGGAAAATGTTTGAGAATAGAAAAATAGATGCCGTCACAATTGCTCAGAGCCCAAAGTGACACCCTCACAATGCTTTTGTCCAACCAGTAGTCCAAACCTCAAAATCATTAAAAAATCATTTTGATTATTAAAAATTATGAACAAGTATCCTCATGTTCGTGACATATTTTTGCATGAAAGATAATTAATAGTAATAAATTTTCTGTCTGTTGACCAATTGACTAACTAAGTAAAGCTGTCAGATATTTGTAGTGGAGTAAAGAGTATTTTATTTTACCTCTGAAATGTAGTGGAGTAGAAATAGTGGCATGAAAAGAAAAAAATAAAATAAAATGTAAGAACCTCAAATTAATTCTTAAAATTACAATATTTGAGTAAATCTATTGAGTAACTGTATATTCCACCACTGGATGCAGGGTTTAGAGAATGTGGATGTACCAAAAGCGTCAGTTACAGCAAATCTGAAAAGTTATTGGATATTACAGAGTAATTATACAGAACAGAATCTTTCCATCCAGAAAATAAAATGCATTAAAGAAAAATCCAGAGAGTTGGACACAGATATATAATCAGGAACATTATACCATCTGCAGTTAACATCAGCTGGCTTTACCACACAGGTCGCAGCAGTACTAAACCCAACCAACCATGTCAAATTCTTTTTAAAAAAGAAACTTTTTTCCCCCTCTTCTCCTTTTCCTGCTCCCAGAGATAATTAGTATATACTATTACATTGAAGCTAGTAAAGTCTGATTCAATATGACAAATTGCATAACCAAACAGACCCGAGTCTGTGTTATTGTGGCAGGAATTTGTTCTTTTTTATTTCCCTGTTAAAACCATTTGGGTTGTGCAGAAAAACACAAGCCACACTCCACGCGCAGATTTAATTTAGGAGGATGCATTTAAAATGTTATTTGCTAACGGAGTGTTTGTTTGTAACAGCTGGTTGACTTCCTGGATGTCATTGATGATCCCATTCTGGGATACACAGCACCTGCTGTCATCACTGTCCTCCACACACACCTCGCTACCTGTGCTGTCGACTACAGGTGCAGTATATACCTGAAAAAACAGTTGGAAAATGGTAGTGCACATTGCACCCTTTTTTATGCTCATCTCATGTTTCTTCTGTTTTCCAGACCTCTGTATCTGCCACTGCGAGTGCTGTTCACAGCAGAGTCCTTCTCTCTGTCGAGTAATATCATTGTAGACACTGCCACCTTCCACCTCAGGTACAGTTCACTCACTGAATGTGAAGATTGTTCATTAAATCAAACAATTACTGAAAAAAATCTCCCCATAAATCACATGATTACATTTACTGCAATAGGAAATAGTTGGGTGAAATGTTACTCTTAGTTTGCATCACATCATACAGTCTAAGTTGTGTGTAAGTTGTGTTTTCGTTGTGTCGTGATCAGATTCATCCTGGATGACTCTGCCCTCTACCTCTCTGACAAATGTGAGACTGACACCGTGGACTTGAGAAGAGGTAAGACTCACAATACGCGTGTGTGTGCTGTTAACACTCACAGAATAGTTGTAGAAAATATGTTTTTGTGTCGTCTGCAGATGGTCTCTTTTAGTACTGGGCTGGCTCTTACTATTTACAGAGTGAGGCTGTTACTGAGCAAGAGATTTTCTTCATGCCCATTTATAATGTTTCTGTTAGTCATCCAGCACTAAAAAGTCTTAAGGAAAGTCCAGGATTTCAGTCTGTTCATGCAATATGTTGTGCTGTGGACATAATAAATCCCTGATGAGTGAAAACAAGTGAAACATGTACTTGCTTACCTTGAGACCTCAGTGAAACCAAAGTGGGAGGTCTGGGGGTTTTCCCCAGAGAACTTTTTTTTTAAAATTATTTAATTTTTGTGTTTCAGAGACTTTGTTCCCTGCATTCTGGTGACTTTTTAAAGAATGGAAATAATAAGTTCACTGCAATAGCATGTTTATGTTAAATACTTTTATTTTTACTTGAACTTTTCAGGTGAAAATAGTGGTAGAAACAGGCTGTGATAATGAAAAGGTGAAAAAGTGTGACAGTTTGTCATAAATCAGAAAACAAATAGGAAAATTGTAACCCTGAGAGGAAACCCGTTATGGGCAATGAAAAATTTGGGCAAAAAATTCTACTGACACTGCAGCTGCAAAAATGCATGGGGGACCAAATCATCTCTCAAACAGCCAAAAATAACTGGTGAAGGATAGAAGAACGTTTGTCAGCTGCAGTTACACACACTCCTTATTGTTGGAATAGCAAAACTAGTGTGGTTGACAGGAGAGGTGTTATCAAGCTGTAAAACATGTTAAACATGTTTTTTGCTACTTTAATCAAAGTCTTTTGTATTTTCAAAAAGTAATAAAGTTTTTAAGTAAGTTTTCCACAGAAACAGGTGTTGTTAAAGGAGGTCATGGATGTCTTACAGTAGCCAGTGTCAGTCATGTAAACAGGACTCAGTGTTGCAGTCTAATAAAAACATCCACATGTCTCTCTGTGTCACACAGACTATGTGTGTGTTCTGGACATTGACCTGCTGGAGCTCGCCATCACCACATGGAAAGGCAGCGATACGGGCAAACTGGTGAGTGTTTACATACCTGTGATTCCTTCACATTCACTCAGCAGCCATAAAACACTGCAGCACAAAAATGACCACCCCTGCCAGAGAAAAATGTGAGCGTTACCAAAACATTATAATTTAGTTCAATTTCCTTCAAAAACCACTAACGAGCACAGAGCCCATGTTTATAAATATTTATTTTACTCTAAGTTTCACTGTAATAATGGCTGCAGACAGACTAGGATCACTTTTCAGATGGACACGGAACCAAAACAAACGAGTCGACAGTAAACATGTCGTCCCTTGACAGTGATGCAGTCGTCCTTTTAGCCAATCAGCAGCAAAGTGTACAACTGTGAGAAAGGTCAGTTTAAAGTCAGTTATGTAACAGTGAGGAATGATGTTTTGCAGGTCTGTTTGCATTTTCTAGTCTTTTCTTTTCCTTCCTCTATCCATTTACTGTTTACAGCAATGTCGTATGTTTTTTTTATAACTTATTATTTTTCATTTTATATATAATTGTTTTAATATTTTTTTGTCTGTTTTTGTTTAATCCTCATTCCATCTATATTCTTCACACTATGATGGATGTATTTACACTTTTCTTTTGCAAAATATGTATCTGATGTAAATAACACAAAAGCTTTATGAGCCACAAAATGTTGGTTCTTGATTTCCTCACAAAACTTGATGTTTATCCTGCCACTCAACAGACAGGAATAGATGGCTGATTGACTCTTATTTCATTTGACAGTTGCACCTTGACTGTCTTTAGCACCTGTTGAGGGGGTTTGTTGGTGCTGAAGCAGCTTTTCGATTAATTAAAATTGTGAATGATAAGCAGAAAAGTACTGTTACTACTAAGGAAAAAACAATATATCACATATCACAATAACGCAAATAAAAAATGTCTCTACTGTACTGGACTGTGACAGTATCTACTGTGATATTAAATAGTTAATTATTTTATTATTGTCATTTTATTAATAGAAGGAAATTAAATGCAGGCATCATGCATGATTACCTGGGTTTGGAGGAAGTCTTGTCAGTGTTTTATACATTTCATGACAGATGAAAAAAACTGATCTGAAGTCTGTAAGTATTAACAAATTCCTCAGGCACTGTTACTAAAAGGGAGACATGTCGTATCCACAGTATACGGTTTACTGTCTTCCCATCTCCCTTCATAATTCCACGTTTCCTCTCTGTCACCGGCTTTATTAATTCTTCTCTTACTAATTTAAATATGCATAATCTGATCCTGTCTTTGTTCTCAGTCTCAGCCTCTGTTCGAGCTACGTTGCTCCAACAACGTGGTCCACCTTCATACCTGTGCTGACTCCTGCGCTGCCCTGGTCAACATGCTGCAGTACCTGGTCTCGCAGGGTGACCTGCACCCCCCGCCGCGACACGCCTCACCCACCGAAATCGCTGGCCAGAAATTACCAGTAAGTTTATTCACTGGAGAATTAAAATAAAGTATGCAAGAAAATGATATCGTTTGAATTTGTATTTCCTACATAATAAATACTGAATTAAAAGTATGGTTCCATATATATTGAAAAATGTTATAAAGATGATGAAAATGAAAATTGTCTAATGTCTGTGTAATATTCTGTCTTGTTAGCTGTCAGAAAGTCCTGCGTCTCTGCCGCCCTGCCCTCCAGCTGAAACTGCTGAGATCAACCAGTACGACCTGGCTGATGCCTTAATTGACACAGAGAAGACCCACCGAGAAGAGAGTTTGGATCCAGGTACTGCAGAGTTTCTCTCTCTCTTTTTACACATCTGAACATCCCAGCAGTTTCGGTTCAGTAAAATTCTGCAATAAGTCTTGTTTCCTTGTGCAAAGGAGGGAGGACTGTGTGACGATTTATTTAAATAGGCTTAGGTGAGTGTTAAAAAACTATGGTGAAGCTTGACTGATCCAGAGCACTCAATGGGCTGAAATGGCCTTTTAGGAAAGAAAAAACATGAAACCAGTGGATGCACTGGTTTCCTAGATTTTATCTAACAAAACATCAAAATCTGATACAAGAAATATGGTTTTAATATATATCTAGTATATATGCACATGTGCTCAGGAGGTTTTTAGTGTTTAAAGTACAAGCTTCTGTAACTCACAAATCTTTGCATGTTGTTGTTGATTTCTTAAACTGACATTTGTCCAGGCTCACCCTCCATGCCGAGAGGCTCGCCTGTCTCCGTCTACCTGTTCCCTGGTGAAGCCTCGAAGCGAGGCCCCTCCATCCTGCAGGGTGAGGACTCTGAGGTTGACGGACTGGTTGCCACAGCAACAGAGGCTCAGGCAGACATGATGTCAGACGAAGGCTCCGAGGGCTCCACTGACAACGATGACTTTTGCATCTTGGAGGCTCCTGGCATGGGCATCCCTGTGAGTCTCTTGCCTTGGTTTTTATGGCCCTCTTTCTTTCTGTCAAGATTGTCACAGTTAATTAAAACTAAAATAAAAACTGTCCAGTAAACTGAAATAAAAATGAAAATGAGACTTTTGAAAAAGACAAATCAAAACTAAGTGAAACAATATTGTGTGCTTACAAAACTAACTAAAATAAAATACAGGAAATCTCTTTAGTTTTTGTATTTGTCATTTTGGTCAAATTCGTCAACATGAGGCTTTGATGCATAATATTTATTGAGACTGGGGTGTCTACATGATTATGTGTCAGTTGCCTTCATAAAGAGTTATGACTAATACTCACAGTATTACAGGAAAAAACCTAAAGCCAATACCCATAAAAACTGAACTAAACATTTTTAAGCAATAATAATTTAACTGAAATGAGCACTCACTCTGGGAACTAACTAAATTGAAAACAAAACAGAAATAAAATGAATTGTAAAATGAAAAATACAGCGTGACTCCTTGTCAGAAGTAATGTCTATGCTTACTCACAAAAATGTCCTCACATGGAATTTGTTGCAGCCGAAGGACGGGGAGCCCGTGGTGACAGTGCTGTCCCAGGGCCCTATCAGGGTGAAGGACAGTCACTTCTCCAGGCCTCGGGGCAGCTCAGACCTCCTCAGAGCCCCCAGCCGCTTCCCAGTGCCCCAGAGCAGGGTGGTGCTGCGGGAGATCTCTGTGGTTTGGCATCTCTACGGCGGCAAGGACTTTGGCGGCAAGCCCATGTCCATACATGCCCAGCATGCAAACAGGTGACATGCACCCACACAGAAACACGCATTTTGTCTCTCATACAATATACACAATACAGTATATACACAGTATACACATCATGATAGTTGTTCCCCTGCACTCTCCTTTCCTTTGACTGTTGCTCTCACCAACTCTGTCCTCCATCTCTCTGCAGAGGTCGTTCAGTCCCTGCTGGTGTCCGTGGGTCCCCTTCTCGCTCTGTCACTTCCTCTCGTCCCCAGAACTCGTGGCGCTGGGCTGGAGGCAGCGGGCGTCAGCACACACTTCTGATGGAGATCCAGCTCACCAAGGTATGTATACAGTGTGTGCATTCGCTGGATTGAGATGGAACAGAGACTAGAAGTGGTCAACAGTGGGTTTGTCTTAAATAGTGCACTGCCCATTTGAGACGACTGCATGACCGCTGTGCTGCTTGCAGCTTTCTTGAGAACCACTCATCCGATCAACTTCACACTCTTTATATTTTTTTGTATTTGACAGTTAAATGTATGCAACTTATGCACCATTTTTAATGTTTTGCTGTTTTTTTTGCCTTGATCAAAAAGAAATGTTTCCTCTCAGCTGTACATTTTGTTTTATATGACAGTCAAAGGACCAGTTTGACACTTTGGGACATACATTAAACACTTTCTTGCTGAAAAGATTAATACCACTCTCACAGGGAGACTTTATTACCTTTGGACAGAGCCAGGATCATTATTTCCTGCTGCTTCCAGTCTTGCTGAGCTAAACTAACCAGCTGCTGACTATACGTTCATATCATACAGATTTATGTCTGGCATTGATTTTTTTTATTTTTTTTTTATTTTAATCTAACTCTTGGCAAGGAGGCAAATAAGGGTATTTCCTTAAATATCAAACTATTCCTTCAAATTCAACTTGAAACTAAATTTTACTACTTCACATTTTAAAACTTATACCATCCCCAGGGTGGACGTTTAGCTCAGTTGGTAGAATGTCCGACCCATGTATGGAGGCTGTTAGTCCTCTGCAGCGGCCGCTGGTTCGACTCCCTCCTTCAGCCCTTTGCTGCATGTCATCCCCTCTCTCTCTGCCCCGTTTCCTGTCAACTCTCTTGCTGTCCTCTCAATAAAGGCAAAAAATGGCCAAAAAAAACAAACAAACTTATACCATCCCCAGGTGTTTCTGCAGCTTTATCAGTACAGAGAAACATTTAAACCCCATCTTTTTCAACACCTTCCTCCCGTTCTGTTCTCCAGGTGTCCTTCCAGCATGAGTCCTACCCAGTGGCAGCAGCAGGGCAGGATGGGGAGGGGTCAGCGGCAGTGGGGGTCGGGGTCGGCCCTGGTGGGGAGCAGCCCCTCTCCAGGCAGGTGTTCATCGTACAGGAGCTGGAAGTTCGAGACCGACTGGCCTCCTCACAAATCAACAAATTCCTCTACCTCTACACCAGCGAGAGCATGCCGCGCCGAGCCCACTCCAACATGGTGAGACAGCAGAGCAGTGGGGAGGAGGGACTGTTGATCCTGTCATGTATGATACTGATAGTGTGTTTTGTTTTTGTAGCTGACAGTGAAGGCCCTGCAGGTGTGTCCAGAGTCTGGCCTCGGTGGTCCCGAGTGTTGTCTACGGGTCAGCCTGCTGCCACTTCGACTTAACATCGACCAGGTAACTCTGACACCTGAGATACTGACCTGAATACTCAGCAGATGATTTGACAATGACAATAATTGTTGCAACCCCACTTCAGTCCTCTGAGAAGTAAACAACTCTGTTTTTGCATATCAATGTGGAAATTAGACCTCAAAAATAAATATTCATAGCAGCTCTAGTTCAGTTTCAAGTAGTTTACTTTACAAAATGAGCCATTGAACATACAAGATAGAACATGAATATGTGTCATTCATCCTGACAGGAACAAGTAGTTTTCGTCTGAAAGCTCTGCACATTTAACAAGCCCTTTTTTTTCTGTCTCCCATCCAGGACGCTCTGTTTTTCCTGAAGGACTTTTTCAGTAATCTAGCTTCCTTTGTTAACCCTTACTTGCCTGTGGACCCTGCGACTGAAGGTGAGCTACTGATTTTTTTTTTTTTTTGTATGACCAAAGAACAGATGAGGTCTGGGACATTACAGCAGAATTGGTGAAAAGAAGAGACAAAAAAGGCCCAGTTCATAATGCATATAAAAGTCTGGATGTTTGTAACAATCCCATTTTTCCCCAGTATTTATCGCTCTTCTCCTTTTTGTAATCTAAGTGAAAGTCATTTTCTCCGTTCAAGTTGATTATGTTTGTTAAAAAAGCAGTGTTGGGAGGCTTCTTCTGGAGCCAGCAGTCGGTAATTGTTTTCTTTTCTTACTTGTGTTGTGGCCATAAAAATCTTTTTTTTTAAAAAGTATGTGTCGCTTTTACTTAGACCTATTTCTAAGGTACAAAAAGGTCACATTTCAGCTCCAGAATCCTTGATTTTGCCCAAAAAGCCTCAACATATGGGTACAATATGTGTGTGATATGCCTAAATTGATCCACACTCCCTCCAGCAGGATTGCTTGGACCCACTGAACTTGGATTTCTGACTTGGGGTAATAAAGAACCGTATCATATGTTTCCAGCATCTCTCCAAAACAAGGAGTTGTAGAGATAGATGGGGTTTTCCATACTTCAAGCCATGTCTCCTCTGATATAAAGCTTCCTTTTCCCAGCACTGCCTTATGTAATCGGTTGAATATTTACTCATTGAGGTAAAACCCTTGTATAATTTGTCTGTGAGGCCTTCAGTGATTTTTGAATTATGATAATATTGTTTCCTCTTTGCTGCACTTTTCATTAATCTTCTGTCCTACTTAATGTGAGGTGGTTTTGTTAAAGACTTAAAAATTTTAAACAACATCCATCATGTAGTTGCTCTGTCATTTTCTCCATTTATTTTCAGTGAAGGCAGACCCCTCCCAGAAGACATCTGAGGAGGCCGAGTCAGCTGCTGGTCTGGGCCCTGACCTCACGGCTTCTGTTGAAACTACCTACAGTGAGCAGAGCTCCTCCTCTGCTGGCTCCACCTCCTCCTCCGACCAGCCGATCTACTTCCGGTATGATAACACTTTTTCACTAGAAAGTCTGACTGTGCTTTTACAAACTTAAGGGAATAAAGGCTTGTGTTTTCCAAATGATAACGTTAATTGTGAGAATAAAAAAGTTGTGAAAAAACACATCTTTTTTAAAATGTTAAGATGGTATTTCTTCCTACTCTGCTGCTTTCAGGGAGTTTCGTTTCACCTCTGAAGTGCCTATCTGGCTGGACTATCATGGCAAACATGTCGTCATTGAACAGGTGAGAAGTCACTTGAACAGCTCGACTGTCAGTCAACCTGACCAAAAGCTTATAATAAATAAATCTGAAGGATTTCTGTGTATTTGAACAGGAACTCTCCAGACTGACTGTATTTTCACACGTCTGTCCTGCTGTTTGTCTCACAGGGAACGTTTGCAGGGATCCTGATCGGTCTGGCCCAGTTAAACTGTTCTGAGCTGAAGCTGAAGAGGCTCTGCTGCAGACATGGGTACAAATACAAACCTCCATATCAATGAACTTGATACATTTCTGTCATCTGAAAAAGTCCCAAATCTGAGCAGGCAAATCAAAGCTTCTTTCCTCTGCAACACTTTCTAGTCTCCTCGGTGTGGACAAAGTGATCCAGTACGCTGTCACAGAGTGGCTGACAGACATCAGGAAGAATCAGCTGCCAGGCATTCTGGGAGGTGTTGGCCCCATGCACTCAGTTGTCCAGCTGTGTGAGTTCATACTGCTTGTCTCTGCCCCAAACGCACAGTTGTACACACTTTCATCTTAACATTAGGGTTGGTCCGATACCTTTGCCAGTAACGGAAAATATGTCAGATGCTGCCTGAAATGCAGGATCCGGCATCAGTGAGTATGTGAGTCTATCCACCAGTCTGATACCACGTAATTTATTAGCCCAGAAATGCTGAATTTTATATGGTCACTGGAGGAGAGAAATGCCAGCTTTATCTTGGCATCAGATCTCAGAGCAAAGTCTGCGTTATTGTAGCCAGCTCAGAAAGCAGAGTCTAGAGTCATAGTTTCTCCAGGAGTTGCTGTGTTTTACCAGAGCTAAGACCGACACTACAACCTGACCAAGTTACTGACTAACTGATCAACAGTACTGTGAATACCCAGTATTGCACATAATCTCTGTTTTTGACACTGCTATTTCAGTCTTTATTTCCTGATTTGCTTTTGTGAGAATTTGCAGTAAAATGCGAGTTGTCTTTCCTTTGTGCTTGTGAACTGGATTAGACTGAACTGTTTAGGGGTGGTGGTGGGGGGATGACTCTATACAGAGTGGATCTACTTACCTGTTCTTTATCCTGTTATTTCTTGGTTCATTTTCTTTTCCTTTCTTTACATCTTCGTGTGTTTCTCCAGTCCATGGAGTGAGAGATCTGTTCTGGTTGCCCATTGAGCAGTACAGGAAGGACGGGCGCATTATTCGAGGTCTCCAGAGGGGGGCGGCGTCCTTCGGCACCTCCACAGCATCAGCTGCTCTGGAGCTCAGCAACAGGCTGGTTCAGGCCATTCAGGTACTCCATCTGTACAGGACTTTCAGAACAGGTCATAGCTGTGAATTTAAGTTAAAAAAGAGCTAAATTTGGACCATAAATTAGTTTCATATTGCACAGAGATAAAATTGCCTTTTACTTAGAAATTAAATTATTGAACTTCATATGCCTGTGTGACTCCATTGTCGATGTTTATCTGTTTCTCTTAACAGGCCACAGCTGAGACAGTGTACGACATCCTTTCTCCAACTCCCCCACTGAACCGCTTCGCCATCACAGAAGGCCGGGCCCCCTCCAGCCGGCCCCGCAGAGCTGCTCAGCCCGCAGACCTCCGAGAAGGCGTGGCCAAGGCATACGACACTGTCAGAGAAGTGCGTCCCTAAACTAGCCCCCCTCAAAATTGATTATAGACCCTTCATCTTGCTACTAATAACTGTATTGTTGATTTTTTTTTGTAGTAATCTACTTAAATGAGAAACCCAGTTTGTGCATAGATGTCCATTGCTGCCCTTAGAAACAACATCTAAACTTGAAGATTGTCCCGCTGTGACAACAGTGCAGAAGGTTGAAATGAGAGCTCATAGTATGCATTGAAGCAATGGTGCATGTACTTCTTTAGTAACAAATTCCAATTTTAAAATGACAGACGATATTAAAAGAACATCCAGAACAATACAAAGAAAATTTAACACTAAATAGAACACAAACAACACACAACAAAAATGCTGTCAGACAGTTTACAGGATGACAAATAATCTCTGAAAAGCTGTTGTCACAATAGACAATTCATGTATATCCTGATTTCTTTCATTTGCCTGGTTTCTTGTGTGCATGTACACAAATTGAAACACTAAATATTTTGACTCTTTGCTCTCCAGGGAGTGATTGACACAGCTCAGACCTTGTGCGATGTAGCATCCCGCGGCCACGAGCAGAAGGGTCTGCCCGGTGCTGTGGGCGGCGTCCTGCGGCAGATCCCGCCCACCGTGGTCCGACCTTTAATCGTGGCCTCTGAAGCCACCTCCAATCTGCTCGGTGGCATGCGGAACCAGATCAAACCAGACGCCCGGAAGGAGGATTTCCTGAAGTGGCGCACGGAGGAAGGCCAAGAATGATGACGGCTTTTTTTGTGTGTCTATGTGAGAGAGAACGAATGTATGTTTGTGTGTGTATGTGTGTGTGTGTGTGTGTGTGCGTGCGATCATGATTTGGAAAAGTCTCAGCAATGGGAGCGAATGTGTATTTGCATGTGTGTACGGACTAATGAGAGTTGTGTGTGCTCCAATGCAAAAAAAAACAAAGCAACGACTAACGACTACTGCAGTTACTGACACCCAGTGTTTTATGTGGCACCATCACATCTGGACTGAACCAGATCTAATCATTCTGTTTCTGTGCTCTCTTCATATATCCTCCCCTCAGTGATACACTAGTCTGCAGATTCTCCTCACTGTCTGTGCAAACATATCAACATTACTCTCAGCTGGCTTCATTTTCAGTCCAACAAAGGGCAGATAGGATTATCGCTCTCGAGGTTTCCTTGTTTATAGACACAGATTGTGATTGTGGGCACTTCATGTACTCTGAACTGAGCTGCTTCAAACTGTGTGTACTCTTACATGATGATGCTGTTCGCAGCTGGTGATCAGTGAGGAAGAATAGAGTATTGAGTACAGAGTACGGATTTCAAGACAAGAAGTGAGCCCCCTGTTAAATACTAATAACAAAAAGGGTGATGACAACTAGTAAAAAGACTGAACAATTTGTTGTTTTCTAATTTCAGAGAGGCAAATGCTTGCAGATTTATCAGCACAGTGGATGATGTATACTTACAGCTTCACTCGATACAAAGCTCTAAGTGTGTGGTGAGGAAATTAGACCCTGATTACATTAAATTTGGATTCTGGCACTGATGCTGTGGTAAAATCCTGTCACATCACAGTTTACTTTTTTAAACTTTCTTGGCATGTGATGTTTTTTTTCTCATTTATTAAGTTAATTAAGTTGTTCTTTATACTTTAAAGCTACTACATGAGGTTTTAATGAGTTAATAAACAATCAAAATTTATTACTCATGCCTCTATATGACCTACGCAAGTTAACAAGACCACCCGCGCGAGTAGACTTGCTCTTTCTATATAGTAGTTCTTGATGCCCGCCACTGGGTCAGAATCTTGAAATCGGTTAAAACGAGCCTGTGTTAACATTTTCCCTGGCAGAGTTACAGAGAGTAGTAGTAAGGAGGAGATTTTTATTTAGTTCATTTTATTTTTGACATCATATTTTGACGGTGGAAACACTACCACTTTTGTACACAGTGGGCTCCAAAATCAACGCAATATGATAGTTCCTTGTAGTAGCTTTAAAGAACAACTTAATTGTGAAGCCAGTGTGTTTCAGCTTCTGGCAAATTTTTCATTAACTTTGTAAATCATTGAACTCATGTGAGAAATCCTTACTCTGTATTCTTATTCACTGATCACAAACTGTGGATATCATCAACAGAAAGGGATTTATTAAGATATCAGGTTTTTTTGGGGTGCAATATGTGACAATTCATTTTGGTCTACTTGTTGTCCTGTGATGCTCATAGTCGAGACAGGGAGAATATTTCAATGAAGTGTCCTTTGCTAACACCTTCCAGATGTTTGCAGATGGTTTTCACCTCGACTTCACAACACAACATGATGTCATTAGTTCAGCTTTTGCCCCACTATGCACCTGTGTCTCAGTGCTGTTATTTGTGCCATAAACCTTGCAGAGTGCCCTTTTGAACTAGTTTGTGTTGCCTTCCTCAATCCTGCACCCTCCCTACTACACATGCTGGCTCATATTGATACACACCTGACTGAGAACACGTTTCCTGACTGAACGGAGACACCGGATCACATAAAGCCTCTTAACTCTGTAGCACATCGGATTCTGTTAAAGCTTCACAAAGTCACGTTGGACTCGCAGTAAAACTGTCCAGATGTCAGCCAGTGGTTCTTCTATCTGCAGCTCATTCGTGCTTTTGTTTCCATGAAGAGTTTAAGACTGGGATCTGGATTAACCTGCTCTGTCTTCAGAATCGCTTTGCCCACTTCTTTAGTTGCCTTCCTGCATTTTTTAATGTTTCTTTATTTGTTTTTTATTTTGTTAAAACATAAGTATTGTCATACTCGTTTTCAAGATAAGAGTTGAGAGGATGTGAATCTGGTGACAGTGGAGGATGGAAAAATTGGGTGGGGGGCTTGTGGTTTAAAAAAAGTTTTACATTTTTATCTTTTTTTTGTTTTGTTTGTTTAATATAAGTGTAAGGGGATATGTGTCCCTCTGTGTGTATGTGAGTGTGTGTGTAAGAATGAGAGAGTGTGTGTTTGTGTGCGCGCATGATGCATGTCTGTGAGGGTGACAGGTTGATGCTTGTTACTCCTCTTGTGTGTAATTACTATTTACTATATCATAAACTGTATGAATGACCTGTATAATACAAAGACAAGGACTATACAAAATTAATACAAAAAATAAAAAATTTGAGTATAAAAACTGAACACCATCTTTGCCTGACATTTTTTGCTGTTAATGTTTTGTTATAGTGGTTGAATAGAATAGTTTTCTGGCTCTTGAAAAATTGGCAGGTGGGTGGCAAATTCCGCCCACGACTCAGGCAACAAAAGTTACACTCATTGACCTCAAGGTGGCGGTATAATAAATAAGGTAATGTTTTTGCAATTATCTTTAAGACTACTTAGCCTAGACTCAAAATTCTTTCTACATGTAATTTGTTCAATTCATCCACATCTTCTCTCAATTAGTCTTTTCCTTTAAAAGTGTCAATTTGTATGACTTTTTCTCAGTTTTATTAAAATCTTATTTTCGCAGGCTCGTCTTAGACTGTTGGGCCAATCCTCCTGAAAATCAGTCACCATCATCTACAGACTTTGCTGATTTGAAGTTACCAGAGGAATTTTGATTTGTCATTCTGTTTGTATTTTATGAATCATACATTTAAAAAAAAAATCAAAATAGCTCACTTTCTAAAAAATCTGTAATAACTCATGAACATAAGATATCAAAGTGAATACTGAGACAGATGTTCAGTAGTCTTCTCTAAGCTGATGTATTAGAAGCAGATTGCGTTTTACCTCTAGGGGGCGCCACAAATATGAAAAGTTGATATTTCATAATTGGACTTAATGAATTTGTGCGGAAACTGTTATGCACATTATTAATTTGGATGAAGAAATGAGTTAATGTTTAGTATCATCTGATGTCAGAGACAGCTGTGTTGTCCTAATGGACTAGTGGCCTAAAGACAACATATCCCTTAACCATTAGCTCTTCAGTTCAAATTGTGCATGATGTGGTGGTAGCGAGTGGCTTGTGAATTGCCCCCCTGTTACACAGACATGAATAAAGACACTCACCGACCTCAAAGTAATGTTCAATCAAGTTTTAGCAATTATCTCAAAAACAGCCCGATTTAGAGTCAAAATTATGAATAATTTTGATCTTAATCTTGATCTTTCAAATCACCGGTCGTCTTCTGATCTAAAAATTATTGTTTTTATTTATTATGTATTATTATCATTATTGTTGTTGTTGTTGTTGTTATGCTGTTTTGTTTTTGTTTTTTTTAAGTTTATCATTAAATTAAATAAATAGCTACAAATTCAGGAACCAACGGAAGTTGGACAAAAGCTTCGGGGAGCTATTTTTGCGACGCATCAAAGGCACTTCCGGTCCACATGTAAACGCTACAGCGTGACATACACACACGTAGATGATAGACTGTTTAATATCTGTATACGTTTACCACAGATAGACGTTTA
Source organism: Lutjanus campechanus (assembly GCA_027495735.1). Taxonomy (NCBI): domain Eukaryota; kingdom Metazoa; phylum Chordata; class Actinopteri; order Lutjaniformes; family Lutjanidae; genus Lutjanus; species Lutjanus campechanus. The sequence continues at coordinate 47,502 of JAJHUR010085197.1, read as the reverse complement.
AACCAGTGGGACTTTGCAGTAAACATGAAGCTGCTCACGCACAACATGTTGACGTCTCACGTGAAGGGAGTCACTAAAGGATACCCGCTGCTCATCAAGGTAAACTGACGTTAGCAACATGGCTAACTTCTAACACCATTAAAACAACAGTCGATCTGGGTGTTTTTTTGTTGTTGTGTGCTTTACTGAAATAAAAAGACTTAAAAACGGTTGGTTATTTGGTATTGGTCAGAATGTCTGTCCGGTCTTTTTGAAGCTATATTCATGTTTTTCAGACCATACTCAGACACCCGGCGTTACCTTTGAAATCTCACTTGTACTGTAGCATTGAAAAGTGGTGTTTATTTGAAAGAATTTAGCAAGCTAGCAGCAGGAAACAAACGTAACTTGCTCTCCTCGTGCTGCAGATGCATGTTCCGACGTATATTTGAATTCCTCATCGTGTGCTATTTGCCACACAGATGTATATTTTAAATCATTATTACCTCCAAATATTCAGTACGAAGGATATGAGACGAGCACCTGTGGTCAAGTTACACACGCTGTTTGCTACCTAATGCAGTTCTCTGCCTTTTGTTTTTGAGTCTCTCTTGTCTTCGTTCGTTTTTGAGGCAGTTTGCATCCAAAATGTTGCATTACCACTTTCTACTGGACTGAAAAACACTTAATTCACCTATCTATTTTTTTTCTTTTAAAAAAGAAGGAAAATTTCTTCCCCGCCCCTCTAATAAACAAGCCTGTTCAATCTCAGCCTGAAAGCCTCTCAACAGTTCCTGCTCTTCCTCTCCAGTAATTCCCTTAACATCCCAAAACTTTCTCACAGCATGAATAACTATTTCTATTCTCTCTGATTTCCTTTCCACCTCAGCAGCACAGTTAATCATCGTGGCCAGAAATGCTAAGAACTTAATCCTGTCCTTACAGAAATATTACTCATCATGCTTCTTACCTGATTGGTTCTCGTTTACTTTTTGAATCTTTTCTCCTGCCCACACTGATTAAACGTGGGTTCTTTTCCACAGTTTATTCCTCTGCGCATCTGTATCACTACATTTACCACATGTCTCCAAGTTATGTCTGCACACAAGTGAGCTGCGTCAAGATTTCCAGCACTGTCTGCCCTGATTGGGTCTGGGAGCAGAAGACCATAGTGGGTAACTTAAACGGTCCAGAAATACCTTTTCTGGCAGGAAATCTGATTCAACAAAATCCAACATAACAGAACGTGTTTGACATCTTTCTCTGTCACTCATCTTGAACACCCTACTGTCAACAGCTCTGTTACAATCCTTAAATCTACTTGCATTGAAATCATATTATACCAGATCCTCTACTGAGTGGAGAACAGAACACTTGGTTACCACCTAACTGATATTTTCAAAGCCTTCTTCATTTGTGTTTTTAACACACATCTGACAATGACTAACCCACTTCTTTAAACATGTACTAGATTGACTTTGCCAGGTTTAATCCAACTCGCTACTTAATGTTTGTCCAACAGAATACTAAATCTGGTCTCGCTCACAGTCTTATTCCTGCCAAGTGGATTTCTCTTTGGTTCTCCATTGTCATTTGTTTTCAACTTTTTCTTCCCCGATTTCTTCCCACTGTTGCTTTCAAACTCATTGACCTTTATCTTCCTCCTCCTCCTTCTTCTTCCAAATCCATAATTTGAGTTTCTGAATTTCTAATATTAAATATATGCTCTGTAGTGCCCTGAAAAAAAAACTTCCCACAATATATTTTTTTGAGTTTTTTGTGTTGGTAGGACTATGGAACAATTGTCTGAGAAAGTGATTTTGAACACAGTTATCTGCTGGTAAAGACAGTTGTTGAACGACCCTGAATGTGCACACTTGTTTTCTTTTTTCAGGCAACTGAGGTGAAGATGAACGAGGTGGAGTTCAACCCTCAGTTTGTCAGCCGGATGATCCCCAAACTGGAGTGGAGCGCTCTGATCCAGGCTGCAGAGGAGGTGAGTCAGACTGCACCGGGGACTCTTAGAAGAAATCGCATTAGCATGAGTCCCAATCCAATTTTTGAGCACTCCAGAGAGACGTTTATAAAAGCTTACAATCTGTCACGTATCTCAGTACAATCAAGGGCATTCTTCAATTTGGAAAAAGCCATTAGTTCAATCAGGGTAAAAACTACCCTGAAGGACTCATGGTTGAATGTTGAATGAAAGGAAAATTAGTTACTGGTAGGGCAGACATTTTACAATCCTTCCAAAGCTCAAGGATTGTTTTGGCTTGAGAGACGAGGGATTTTTTATTTATTTATTTTTTTTTAATCTAGAAACTAGGAGCTGCATAAAGACTTTACAGGTTATTTTAGGTGAAAAGGAGATTGAACTAGTGTTCCATTTTAATTTGCTAAGGAGTGCACGATCAACCTCAGTTTTATTTTTTAATGTATATAAAGAATGAAACAAAACAGAATTAAACTATTTCTACTATTTTTATAATGAAAATGTGCTATGTGTAACTATGTGGTGTTTTGTTTATATTTTATGCCCCATTATATTGTTTCATTAGTTTATTTGTTTGTTGTATTTTGCTTGGATGAGCTACAACATGTGCCCAGATTTCTGTTTGTTTTCTTACTTTCTTTCCATTCATTCACTGTGATATGTCCTCTTGTGTTGGAGCATTTTTTATCTATTGTAATCTTGGAAAACTCACAAAACCTGCATTGCAAAAAATGTACACATCTCACTTTATAATCCTTTGTAGGACCAGACTGATTGTATCAACAGCAGTGGTTTCAGATGAAGCAGTGACTTTCAGAATGTGTTCTCCTTCGACTGTACTCTCCCCATCGTACAGCATTCAACTGCAGGGGTGCTGACTATTGTGTTATTGTGTTTGTGTGTTGTGTATATTCTCCATCTAGTAGACGGAGAACATGTCATTTTCTCTTCTTCCGTCCAGTAACACCCACTTAAAAATTGACAGCTGCCCAGTTTGAACACTTGTTACTGTCTCTTATGCTTCAATAGTTGGGTCAGCGGCAAGAACTGCCAAGTGAGCTGGTGCCAGATTATGAGAAAGACGAGGAGTTCCTGAAGAAAGTGCACAGAGTGCTATTAGAGGTGAGGAGCCCACAGTCATTCCTGTTAGCACTGGTCTGTGTTTTGATGGTAACTTTACTACGGTATGTAGTTGTATTTCTATTGTTACTCTAATATTCTAATATTATCTGAACAATCTTTTGGTCTAAAATGTCTGGGACAGAAAGTTAAAATGCCCATCATATTCTTGGAGAGGCTTTGGTGGCATAATCAGATGTCTTGATTTGTCCAAACCCCAATTATTTAGTGAGGGGAAAAAATAAATCCTCATATTGGAGAAGCTGGAACCAGAGAATGTTTGGCATTTTTACTTAAATGACTTAAACCATCCTGCAACTCATGTGGCCAGTCACAACCATTTATCTAAAATGCAACGAGGGATTTTGGTCTGCATGTGTCCGTAACTTCCCTTGAAACATTAAATGAACTGAGAGGTTTCAGACTAATTTCCATTTGAGCCTAACTTAAACCATTAATTGATGATCAAAATAGATGAAGATTAATTTTCTGTCCATCGAGTAACTGTTGCAACTAACATTTTTCTCCCATGGTTACAGAGGTCTCATTTTGGGGCAGATATTCAAACTTGCAAGTTTTCTCAGCTTAAATTCTAAATTTTACATCAAACCAACATATTATCACAAGGCTTAAACGATCTTACAGTAAGAAAACAGTGCTGGTGATTTTCAGGTTTAGCCACCTCTCCATTCTTGATATTATTTACCACGTGGATCCCAGCAGTGTTTCCTGTTCTTCTTTCACTTAACACAGTGAATCATGATGATAATTATGGGATATCTTTGAGCAGAACAGTTAAATACACCTTTTGGTTAAAACTATAGCTTACAGTATTCACTCTCACACAGTAACATAGAAAGATACGGTATGAACTTGGCATCCTGTTTCTATTACTGGCAGCAGCAATTAGCAGCAAAGCTTTCATGTGGTCGTTTCCGGCACAGTGTCTTGTTTTTCATAACTGCAACATGTCCATTCAGTTTATTTGTAGAGATCAAACACAGGAACTAAAATACTCTAGTTTTAGACCTTACTCTAACCCCAATATGTTCGCTGCGTGGCCAAAAGTATGTTGACTCCCAAACATTACACACATGTTGAGGACGTCCTTCCAAAACCGTTGGCGTTAATTGTAAATGTGAAGCTATGACAGATTGTTCCGGACTTTCCACCAGATTTTGGAGCGGGGATTTTCTCCCATTCAGGCACAAGAGCTCCAGTGAGGTCACACTGATGTTGAGCGATGTTGCCTGGTTCACAGTCGGTGTTCCTGTTCATCTCAAAAATGTTTAATGGTGTTGATGTCAGGTCAGGTTCTCCCCCACCAAATGCAGAACGGTTTCTTTAAGGACCTGGCTTTGTGCACTGAGGGCATTGTGACGTTCTGGGCTATAGTTAAGATTTTAGAAATACTGAGGTCATGAGTCGTCGGGGGGGTTCAGGGGCGTGATAATAATCACTCGACACATGCAAACATGTTTGAACATAAAATATCTGATGCAGTCCTTCATTACCAAGAATCTCGCACAAGGGCAACTTTTGGAGTTGGCATAACAAACAGCATGACTGTAGTAAGTAGACTGATTGTTAAAAGCTGTTGCTGTGCTTTGTACGTTTATCATAATGTATTAGCCCACTTCCCAGAAATTTCCATAGTGAATATTTCTGCCACTGAAAATGTCAGAGCAGAAACTCAAGGGAGTTCTTTTAAACACTTAATTTTAGATAATAGCTGCTGGAAGACTTGAAAAATAAGAGAAGTGTAGACTGATGTTCACAACACCCCCCACCCCTTATTTGAGGAAAATTGTAGAACTGCAATTTCGATCTGTTCAAAGATGTGATCCAGAGCTCGGCAAGAGTCACTGGTGACTCACTGATGCCGAGACAGATATCAATCTGGCTTAATATCTGGTCATGTCCGGGACAACTCAAGCAAGGCAGCAGCTCTGCCAGTGAGAGCACACACAGCGCAGAGGCTGTGAGCTGCAGACATGGGCTGAGAGAGGAGTAGACAGGGAGACAGAGGAGGGAGGAGATGGAAGAGCAGTAAAGTCCAAACAGAGAACTACTACAATTTTTATACATATTTATATCTAAAAATGAGCAAAAAGTAATTATAAAGCCACAGTGGCTATAAAATGAGCTCCACCTCCAGCAGTGCTGACAACATATGCTGCACACTGATGCTTCAGTTCATGTCAACACATAGTTTCAGGGTTTCTTCCACATGCAACTAGAGGCAATGCAGCGCTAACAAAAGGGCTTTATTAGAGAGGAGGATGATGAACTAATGTTATATTATTTTGCATACGGACACTTTGTATCAAGGTTTAATAATAGTTATGAGTAAAGCATATAAATGGAGAGGAAAGGGGCTCCATCTTCACTGTAAAAATTAATTGGTTGCTATGAACACTTCATATCCAGGTCATATAGATGTGGTGACGTGAACGACAGTAACAGGCTTCACACTAATGCTTCAGTATTAATAATCTACTGTCACTTCTAGAGTGTTTTTGTGACTAAACATAGTTTGGAGAGCAGACGGTAAAATCCTTGGGCGGAAGATCTTGTAAGTTAGTGACCTCCTGTCTCTGATCAGTCATGTAGTGTGAACAGCACAGCGATCTGACGACTTAAAAAGTTTTATTGTGTGGCCCAGGTATTAAGAAACATGGATAAAATTCTCAGCAAGATTCAGATAGTGGCTTCACTCAGATTTCATGAAATGCTGAAAGGTGTTTATGCTGGATGGGTACTGATGGCCTACTTAAATTAAAGATCAGTACATTTTTTGGAGCAGGGAAGGGGGGTGAAGAAGAATGAAGCACAGACTGAACCAAGTTCAAGATAACTACTGCAAAAATAGGCTGTCAGTTATATACTTATTAAAGTGGCTACAGGTAACTTTCATATTGTGTTGATTTTGAAAACCCTTGCGGACAGAAGCGGTAGTGTTTCCTCCATCATAACCAAAAAATAAAACTGTCCATAGAAAAATCTCAGAAGAAATAGCTGCTCTTCTCGCAGACGGTCTCATTTGCTTATGTAGGTCCTATAGAGGTATCATTACTGAATTGAGACTGTTTGATAACAAGTTAAACCCTCCCTGTAGTAGCTTAAATCTGTGTCTGCTGACTCATATCTTATTCTCATGGTCCAATAACAGTTGCTCCATTGTCCTGTATTGGGCCACAGCCCAGAGTTTGAGAACCACTGGTCTAAAATGTTGTATGTTGTAACGTCAAATGTAATCTAAGAGGCTGAGGCCAAACCAAACCCAAACCAAAAGTATGGCAGCAGGGGTGTCCATATACTTTTGTCCGTGTGGTGAATTTTGCTCTATGGTGACATCTAGTGGTGCCTCACACCTGCTGTTTGCTCTGTGGTGTGTGTGTGTTGCAGGTGGAGGTGATAGAGGGCTGTCTGCAGTGTCCTGAGTCAGGACGAGAGTTCCCGATCTCCAGAGGAATCCCCAACATGCTGCTGAACGAAGATGAGGTGTAGACGGCACCAAACACAACCCCCCCCCCCCCCCCCCCCCCCCCCCCCCCCCCCCCTCC
>JAJHUR010085197.1:0-36914 GCA_027495735.1 Lutjanus campechanus | reverse complement strand
GAGTCCGCGTGCGAGCGCGAGAGCAGTGAGGAGGATTATTACGCCAAAGAGGTGCAGAGGATCGACATGCTGCCGCCCCGCACTGATACAAGTGAGTCTGACACCATCAATAAGTGGTGCAGGAGACCTACTAGAAATTAATCAGTGGTGGAAAATAACTAAATAGGGGAGACCAGGGTTAATTGTACTGGGGGCAATCATAACACATGTATTTCCTCCACTCAGAAACAAGCTAGAGTGATGACACTACACATGCTCAGTAGGATTCATTCTCTGCCTGTGGAAACAGGATCATTTCACCTCAGTGGAAGTTTTCAACAAAAAACACTTTCGAGGTATAGAAGTTACTTTTTGGATGACTGCAAATTTAAACATCAATTCTATCTGGAAGTTAGTGTTTTAAAATTAACATGAACAAACTATGCTTATATGGGTGTTGCTAGTTAGCAGACAGGATTTGGCTGCAAGATCCACAGCGTCCAATATAATCACATTGTTTGTCTGTGTTGGCATACTTTTCTGTTAGAAAATTAACATTTTTCACTAATTTTGATATAAAATTACTTTTAATACAATTCAAAAAATCTCGCTGCCACTAGATTGTTGTCTAGTCATCTGCTAAAATGGAAATATACTTTTGCTTTGAATGCATAAAATATGTGACATTTAAAAACTGACTAAATATTTAAAAAAGTAACATTATTACATGTTACAGCAGTAATGTGATTACTTTGAGATGTGATTTTATTAGACCTTTTTTGTCAGTGTTACAGTGACTTTTTACAGTAAATTTAATATCAGAGCCTTGTCCTATTAGTGAAGATATATCAATTGTATTACTAATTAGTGCACACACATGTTTCCTCTATCAAAAGATGAGTAGAGTATTTCAAGTAGTCCTTGAGTTATGAGGGCAAAATGTAAAATAAAAAAAATAAAAAAGAAGAAGCTACAATTACCCCTGGCCTCCCCTACACTACTTTATACTTATACTCTGTAACATTTTTGTAAGTCAATATTGTATTGTATTGTATTTTAAATGTAGTTAAATTAGTAGTTTATTTAAGAACATTTAGTTCACTATTCCCCCACACTGAAAAATCTTGTTCACAAGTAAAATCAAAATGTTACTCGATAATAGTACAATAGTATTAGCAGCTGAATTTTATAAATAATGAACTTGTGGTGCCTAATGTTCCAGTCCCAGTGGTTACCTGGATGCATAAGCACCACTTTAATGTATCTGGTCCAGGTGGTTGTGACTCTGACTACTTAATATATGGGTAGTTCATTCTATAGCAAAACATCATACTTTATATGGTTAATAAGTGCTGTTGGGTTAGGGTTAGGGTTAGTTAAAATGTTCTGTAAGGTAACTAATGCCTCCAGCTGTCAGGTTCAGTAAATGGAGTAAAAAGTACAAAATTTCCCTCTGAGATGGAGAAGAGTCAAGGTGTAAAGTTTCACAAAATAGAACCTCTGAAAACTAAAGTAAAACTACCTTAGAATTTCACATAATTACGGTATTTACACACATAATGCTTCAACAGAAAAACTGCTTGTCATTGCCTGTTTAAACCAGGGATACTGCTGGGAGCTACTACTGCCTGTCTCCACCCACCACAAAACTGAAATTTGGGAATGTTTTAAATTTATTTGTTTAACCAGGTAAAACCCAATGAGTTCAACTACCTCTTTGTCAAGGGTGACCTGGCCAAGACAGGAGGGTAGAAACGATTACAAACAACAATACCCACAGTAAAACATAAAATATACAGAAAAGCAGCCACAAGGAACTTTCATATTGCGTTGATTTTGGAGGCCCCTGTAGACAAAAGCAGTAGTGTTTCCTCCACCATAATCACAAGATATAACTTCACAGGCTAATTTGAGCTGATTCCAAGGAGAATCCGACCCAGTGGCAGGCATTAGGAGCAAATACATAGAAATAACCGATCTTCTCACTTTTGGTCTGGTACTAGGTTAAATGTGGCAAAATAATTAAAATGCCAACCAAAAAAAAAGGCAGGAAGACCAATTTTCTGTGTTTCAAGTTCTTTTTGAGGGCTAGAAACTAAGATAATTGGTCTCACTGCCTGAAAATGGCGAAGGGGGTGGAGAAAGTCAAGTTATCAAGAGATGAACCCTCTGCTCTCCGATGTCTTCAGACTTCAGAGCAGCTCTGTGGTGATAAACTGTCAGCTGTGGTTGGTCTCAGGCAGCTCTCACGCAGAGAAACAGAACTTCTTGGATCTTATTTAGGAGATTTTAAGATTAATGGCACTGGATACTACATGCTGCATAATTACACATCTGTCTAGTTGGGAGGTGATGTTTCACACAGCATGGACACAACAATCACCCATATATTAAACATAAGACCAGACACATCTACTCGCCATGCCCTAACCTATAATTATGTCTCCAGACACTCATCAGCAGTAATTATGTCCGAGACAATGCATCACAGCGCTGTTTTAACCAGCAGTATAAATACAACAGAAGGCATGAGATGTTGTCGGATCATTAGTCATCCTTCATGTTTCTTCATCCAGATGCGGTGCAGCCAGCAGCCCCCAACCCCCACTACAGAGTGGTCCACTTTGACGTCAGCGGAGTGGACCTGACCAACAGCACCCTGGTCAAGGCTGAGTTCAGGATCTTCAGAGCTCCCAACCCGCAGGCCCGGGCCTCAGAGCAGAGGGTGGAGATCTATCAGGTAAAAGATCATTTTGACTGCAGCACAGCCTCCAAACTACTGAATTTAATGAGCAAAATCACTAACGGACTATTAGAATGCTATGTTAAACTTTAACTTCCAAATAAACCCAAAATATTTCCTGCACTTATGAAGGAGACACTTAAAGGGTTAGTTTTATTATTTGAAATGTAATAGTTGTATATGAGGTACTTATCCATAGTCCGTGTATTACCTACAATAGAGTCCGGTTGGCATGTTCCCAGTTTGGAGATGCAGCAGGAGTACGGGGGAAGGAAGCTAAGCAATGAACTGTTGCGGACAGGGTCAGTAGGAAGACATATTTTAGCCACTTAAAAAAGGCAAACCTAAAAAATTTAAATGTAAGACAGATATCGCTCCCTCCAAACCAACCAAACTCCATTGGCAAAAACAACAATTTTACCTCACAGAACACAGGACTGTCACTTCTACTACTGCTTCAATCTGTTAGTTTGTTTATATGATTGTGTGACTTCAGTGTTTTAACTGGTTAGTTCGGATTCACTGCAGTCACACAATAACCCAAACAAACTAACAGATCATGGGAATGGTAGAAGAGAAACTCATGTGTTCTGCAAGGTAAAATTACTGATTTTGCCAGTGGAGTTTGGTGTCATTTGCAGAGGGCGATATTTGGCTCATTTAACTGTTTTTTCATCAGCAAGGTAAAGCAGTAAAAATATTCAAAACATAGCGTACACCTAAATTGATATTCTCTCTTCTTCTCCAGACTAGGGGCGTGCCGACCGCCATCTACTGTAGGAAATACACTGACTGTCGATAAGTAGCTCATATAAACCCACTTCAAATATCCAAACTATCATGTATGCATCTTTATAGCTACTTCACACTCCATTTGTCCCCTTTCATTATAAAAATAGCTCTCCCAGAAGTTGTGTCTTGTCAACATCACAGAAAAATACTTTTTATATGTGTAAGGTGTGAATATGAATCCCTTTAAAATTAGTTTCTTGTGTAGAGATCCAGGATTTATGACACTACGCCAACATGCTGTCACTATTATGACACTAATTTTTCACCAATTACAGTATATTTATATTTTGGCTTGAGGGAGGCATTAAACACCTCTTAGAAAAAAATGTTAGCCGCAGGAGAGTGAGTGAACATAATTTACATGCCTGAAGAGGATAATTGCTCCGTGCCATTCATGTGTCATGTAAAAATGAGGGAAAATTAACTCACTGTTTATCAAAGTGGAAATTATGATATTTACTCTCTATCCTGACAGGAAGATGAGAGGAAAGAAAAAAAACAATATTTTGCTTGTGTTAGACTGTGTATCTGTATGTCAGCCAGTCGTGGAAGAAGTGCTCAGATCTTTTACTTGAGTAAAAGTAGAAATATTCTAGTAATAAAAATAGAGTAAAAGTCTTGATTTTAAAACGTTATTTATGTAAAAGTATAGAAGTATTATCAACAAAATGTACTTGAAGTATCAAAAATAGTAATTATGGAGAAAGGCTCCTTTCACAGTGTTACATTATTACAGAATATAATATTATTCTGTTTTTATCATGTAAGAGCATTCAAAAGTTGTAGTTCATCAATGTGGAGCCAATTTTAGAGGCTTTGTTTACTACTGGGTAGATTAGTAGTATAGTACTGGACTATAACATATACACATATCATGTTTTTATGTAAAAGATAACTGATAACTGTAACTGTAAAATAAATGTGTTGGAGTAAAAAGTACATTTTTTTACCTCTTAAATATATATAAAGCACAGTACTTGAGTAAATGTATTCAGTTACTTTCCACCACTGATTTCTGCTCCATCACTGTCGTGTTTTTCTGTGTGTGTGTTTCTGTGACATCAGCTGCTGAAGCCAGATGAGGAGAGCACCTCCACTCAGCGTTACATCGACTCCCGCACCGTTCAGCCGAAGGCGAAGGGAGCCTGGATCTCTGTGGAGGTCACTGAAACCATTAAGGACTGGGTGTCGGATCCAGGTCAGCCTCAGCACCAGTAAACAATTTACAGTGTTTGTAAACTAAATCTCCATCAGCTGATTTCACTGTGTGTCCTCCTCTGTCTCCACTTAAACCGATCAGAGAATAATCTTGGCCTGAAGCTTGGCGTTCACTGTCCCTGCTGCACCTTCGTCCCGTCCACCAACAACATTGTTCCCAACAAGAGTGAAGAGCTGGAGGCTCTTTTTGCAGGTTTGTTTGTTGCAGTTTTTTTCACTGCATATCGTGGTACGTGTATCATGTGCAGAGTGGACAATTACAGCAGCTCAATGCTCAGATTAACCTTCAGTGACACTAAACCTGAGGCTGTGTTTATATTTTGACTCAAGGGACACTTTTCACACCTTTTACAGAATTTTTAGAACAAATTTTTATTGATTTTAAAAGGGGGAAAAAGCATGCATACAGACAGAAACTTTAATGGGACATATATGACAGACCTACATATCCATATTCATCTGTACTACAACTGAGCAATATTACCTTGAGTTGCTCCTTTATGCCTCCATTAGCATTAACTAAAACATTTATTTTATTTGGTTTTGCACCATGTGACCTTGCAGATTGCTATATGTAGAGAATATCCATAAAAGTAAGGAACCACTGTTGTCTCTGCAAAGAAAGCGTAGTGCAATCATTTTTTTTGGCTGCTGCAACCATCCATACTCTCTCAATAAAGAGTCATCATTAAACAATAAAACCAACAGGTAGCAAGGTACAGACAACAACATCTCTGTCAGACTTGAAGAAACACAGTTCCCAAATCTAAAAACTTCTGGACATCCTCATACCTCATATATGTCGAAGAGTGCCAGAAGCTCCCTGAGGGCAAAGCGTGCAATTTAGGGATTGTCTGGCTTTCATCAGAAATAATTTGTGAGCAGCGCAATATGTTCTCAAAACAAAATTAGAATGTATAATGTAAAAAAAAGTTCAGCTTAATCTCCTGTTCCAGACAAGAGACAAGCTGCTTCATGTCCTCGATAGAGATGTTCAGGAAGAGACTGAGATGTTAGATTCGGCCTGAACATGATGATTTTACACTTTCCTGGGGGCTGCAGCAGGTTTCTGTAGATGTTAGTTGTTTGTTGTTGGCGTGTAACATTAATTATATTGAGGCTACACGTGAAAATTAGATGACACACAGTGTGCCAAAGATTTAACTAACAAACTGACAAATGAGGTCAGAGGGATGGTTTAGATTATTTGAACTGGGTTTGTATGAGGCATATATCCATAGTCAGTGTATCACCTACAGCTGTAGTGTAGGAAGCTAAGCAATGTTCTGCTCTGGACGGGGTCAGCAACATAATGTACTTTAGCCACTGAAAAAAATCAGTATCAGTTTAACCATACGCTATATTTAGAATATTTTCACTGCTTTACTTTGCTGTCAGACAGCCTTTTCTGACGTTAAACTGCTGCTATATAAGCCAAATATCGCTCTCTCCAAACAAACCAAACTCCAAAGGCAAAATCAGTAATTTTACCTCACAGAACACGACCTTAATCTGTTAGTTTGTTTTGATCAGTGTTTTCAAGGGTTAGTTCTGATTCACCAAAGTAACACAAAAACAGGAACAAACCAGCCAATCGAGGCAGCTGTAGACCAGTAACTCCCATGTTCTGTGAGGTAAAATGATTAAAATGATTTTGTCAAAGGAGTCTGGTGACTTTGGAGAGCGTTACACCAAGAGCAATATAACTTCATTTTCCCATCAGCACACTGTCAGAAGGAAAGGAAAACAGCAAAAAATATTCTAAATATAGTGTACACTGGAATTGATTTTGATTTTTTTTTGTTGGTGGTTAAAGTACATTTTGCTGCTGACCCTGTCCACATCAATACTCCTCCTCCTACAAACTGTGGGCATGGCGACCGCCATCTTCTGTGGGTAATACACTGACTCTATAACCCCACTTCAAAAAATCCAAACCATCTCTTTAACCTCACTTTTATCCTGATGGCCTTAGAGATGAGAAATCTATCATGTTGGTTGTAAATGTCTTCATCAGGGCATTAAAAGCACTTGTGAGAGATTTATTGGCACAGCAATAATCCCACAGGTCACAAAATGTGAGCATAAAGTGGAGACTATTCTGTGAGGCGCCTCTGCAATGATTTATGAATCACTTACTCACGATCCTATAGGAATAATGGAGAAACTGTTCCTCCACACACTGTGAATCTATTGAGTGTTAGACTGTCTGCGTTGCTTCATTTAGGCCCTAAATTACGGCACTTTCCTCAGGATTTACACGCAGCTGAGCCAAGTCTGGGTTTTTTTACCCCTCGGAAAACTCTTGATACTGATGTAAGACAAGCAGGGGCTTGTTTTGAGCTTCTGTGCTCCTATAGGCAACGAAGGCCCAGAAAAAACGGGAAATCATATACAAATAGACATGGCTGTCGTTCCTGATGTAGGAAACATCTGTATCGTGTATGTATTTCAGTCTATGTTCTGTAATATTTGTTTAAAATAATCAAAAATTGTACAGCTGCAAAAACAATTGAGACATAAAATACACAGAGGAAATTCATGAACTCAGTCTGTGATTCTGTGGTTCTTAGTGTATCCAAACTGCAGGAATTCAAAGGTATCAACACAGTAGTTCCCAAACTTTTTAGTTTGTGATCTTACATAAGAAAGTAATGTTTACCCACAATCCCTTGTCACAGATTACATATATCTTGAGTTGTGAGCAGTTCCACTAATGAGTGATGTTTCCTTCTGAGATTGTTTTATGTGAATATTTTTTAATGAGCCTGAAGAGACAAAAGTATCCAGTATTTCAATAGACAACCAAAGATTATTCAAAGTTTCAGTGTTACTCATCATATGCGCAGTTTCCCTGTACAATGAAATTCTTCCTTTGCCTTTGTGCTAAAGATATCAGGATAGGAAAAGAGAAAAGAGCACAAATCACTGCGAGGCACAAACCTTGTCTCTCCCTATTTCAAAATAAATCAATGTTATTGCTCCCCCATTATGTCTGTCTGTGGGGTTAACATTTACTATTGAAGAGTTTTAAAAGTGAGTTACTAACTTTGACTAAGCAGCATTCAGTTTGTTTAAAAACACTTTTTTTTAAATCCTGAAAAGTAATAGTTTTGGACATACAAGGTTTCTGCCCAGTAGCAACGATGGAAAAATAGCACCACAAAATCAAACATACATCATACTTTTTTTTTTCCTCCCTGATAAAGGCTTGATGCTGAAACGCATCAGAGTTTGTTTTAAAGTCTAACAAGACCCTGCCGTGACAATAAATTCCTTGTGTTTTTTGTGATTCCAAAGAGCACCTCAAACAAATGCATTTTCAGGAATTGGTATTTTTACATCTATATTGTTTTGGTGGGAGTTGCAGAGTTTGGGAGATATGGGCTGTAGAGATGTCTTTCATCTCTTGAATATAGTGGAACCAGATGTCACTCTGCCTGTGGTGCCAAAAAATACATGTGAAAAACTCAACAGCAGTGTCTCTTTTGAGAAATCATGACCTGGTTACTCAAGATAATCCACAGATCTTGTTGCGAGCAGTTTCACAATAGATTCAGTTAGAACTACTTTCTTTCTACGGTAGAATCTACCAGAACTACTTTGTTTTCTCTAGAAACTCTAGATCTATGTAGATGGATAAATAACACTACAGGTAAGAGGAAAAATATGGATTTTGGGTTGAGATATCGCTTTAATCATTGTATGACCCTGTCAGGTTTGTCCTGTGACCCCCCTGCAGGTCCCAATCCCCGGCTTGAGACACACTGCATTAATTGTGACACTTCTCTCTGCAGGCGTGGATGATGAGAGGCTTCGTCAGATAAGAAAGCCCGGTCAGGTTAAAGGCCAGGCAGACTTCAGCACCAAGACGCCACACCTCATCCTCACCGTGCTGCCCAGTGACCGAGTCGACAACCCGGCCAAGAAGAACCGCAAGAAGAGGGCGGCTGCCACAGACACCACAACCTGCTCCCGGTAGGCCACCAACCAGCCGCCTGTGTGTGTGTGTGTGACTGGCTGACTGACATTCTTCCAGGATTTGTAGTTTTATAATTCTGAGATCTCGTTGCGGTGGGCGGTGGATTCTTTCCTTCTGACCCAAGAATCTCACTTTGCAGACTATTGTGTGGAAAACTAACAATACTGAGCCTGTGTTTAGACTGCAGGCCAACACGCAGCCACTGTTTTATTTAGACTACCTCACGCTGCAGGGGAAAACTCTGGCAGCCGTGCACGGTCATTACCGTGTGATGGCTGCATCTTCAATGGTGACCCGTTGTCATTTTCCCATGACCCAACTTTGGGCCCTTGCCCTAGACCTTGACCAGCAGGAAGGGAGTTGAAATATTTCTCTGTGTGTGTGTTTGTGTGTGTTGTGTCTCAGTGGTTCAGACCAGACCTGCTGCTTGCGCTCACTCTACATCGACTTCAGGCGGGACCTCAACTGGAAATGGATCCATGAGCCCAAAGGTTACAAAGCCAACTTCTGTGCCGGCAGCTGTCCGTACCTCTGGAGCGCCAACAACCACTATAACATGGTGAGTCAGGTCGTCTATTTCTGTAAAATGACATATGAGCATCTCAATACTTTGTTGGTACTGTCCAAAATGTGTCCGTAGCAGGGCTCAGAATGAACTTTTTCCCTCAGTGTCCCACTACTGCCCAGAATTTAGCTTTCAGCTGTCCCAAACTTTAACAACCATTGTCACAAGTTGAAGTTATTTTTTTCATTCTACATAATAAATAAAGTTTAATAACTTTGTTTTAGTAACTCTTATCTTCAGTAATATGAAGACTCAGGTCCACCATGGATGTTCTGTTAATTGTTCTCTGCACTTATATCTGAATAAAAACTTAAAATCACCTTACATGTAGGTGTTTCTTTCTGATTGGTAGACAGCGATGGAAATTAACTAAACACGCGTTGAACATATCTCATAGTAAACACTGAATTTTATTTTTTTAAAACATGACGGTGTGTAAGAACGCATGTGACATTTTTAAACGTTTCTAGTGAAGTCAAGCAAAGACTCTTTTTTCCAAATTATATTTTTCTCCAATCTTCAGATTTGTGGCCTTTTTTCTTTGTGCTTTATAGTTTGAATGGAAACAGTGAGAAACTTCTCAAAATGCGAGACAGCCAAGTTGTATGAATAGAAATCATCTGGAATTGATCAGCTATAAACAGTTTGTCCAGTCCAAACAAAAGCAACTTCTGAAATGTCAGAAAAATCTACGTAACTCCTCTCTTGTCTCCAGTAAAACTCTCTGGTTTGGACTAAATCAACTGCCAGCCTGACTTCAATGTACAGTAACTTTGAAAAGCGGGTGACGTTTGCCTTTAAATGAGCTTTAAGTGCATTGTTTGTGGCTGCTAAACACGTAGTTAGCTAAAATTGGTTAACCCCAGCGTCATAAATGGGCTGTCACCTCGCAGAGGCCCGTTACAGAACATATAGGCTTACGCAACTCAGCCTGTGTGTCTCATAGCGTATGAGCTGGCCTGCAGCCACACTCACTCTTACATAACCTTCTCATTTTTCTTCCTTCATGTCTTTTATTGTAACACATTTATCTGACACTTAAATTTTCTGCAATGACACATTTTGTTGCAGTCAACAAAGGTCACTGTGGTTTTTACATCGTTTGATTTGGTTGGTTCCAAAGTTTGATGGAGTTTGGCAGTTTTTGTTGAACATGTTAAAGCTGAAAGAGGAAAAAAAGGAAACATGTTGACAGAGAGGAGTAATAGGACATAGTCAATACGCAGCAATCAAATCTAATCTTTAATGTTAAAACATTAAAACAAAACATTATTAAGTATTATTTATTAAGAAAATAAATCTGTTTTTCATCATATTTTATCAAATAAATAGTCTGACATTCAGCTAGTTCACTTTGCTGCCAAGACTTAAATGAGAATATTGATACCAATTAGTTATATGGTAAATATAAGGCAACAGCCATGTTAGCTTAGCTTAGCACAAAGACTGGAAATGTGGGGAAACGGTTAGACTGAAGTCTGGTTGTCAAGGTGATTGTAACAGGGACCGGTGGAGAAAGACAGTTACTGCACCTGGGAAATAATCCTGCACATAACCCTGTAAAAAACAAAGCTTGTTTATTTAACACACAACAAACAACATGTTAATTAGTGAGTTTTAAGGGGCCAGTCAGACAGATGTATTGCTACATCAGGATCAGGCTAATCTGTCTCAAAGACAAGTAACCTACATGAAAGTATCATGGCATGAGCCACGAATTCCTCTTTTCCCACTCACATACTCCATAGCAGGGGTGTGAACTGTGGCTTACTCAACTTGTTTCAACTCATTCATTAATGTAGTTGGTTGCCAGAGCTGAACGTTACGAGCAGTGTAACTTCACGCCTTGCACTGAAAGATTGAGAATGTTATTACTTCTATGCATGTCTAAAAATCACGCCAGGTGTGCTCGCCATAGGAGAGGAATGTTTTTATTGGCAAAGCGTTATTGTTTTTTTTTTAAACACATCTCGGTCTGATCGGTTACCTTTGCACAGAGTGCATTTCCAGTCTTAATGCTAACCTAAGCTAACCTCAAATTTAGCGGACAGATGTGAGAGTGGTATTGATCTTTGTAACCAAAACAGTCTCCCAATATGTCAAACTGTAGGTGTATTTATTGTGTGATATGCTGGAGTAATTTAATCACCTGGCCTCTAATTGTACTTTTAAGGAATCAAAACATTCCACTCTAGTTGACTCCCTTTTCCAAACAAACCCTAAAGAAGGTCAACCCAAAAAAGGTCAGCATTACTTTATAATTTTTAACCTTGATATGCCCTAACTAGTAAATGCTTTTTAACTGCAGTATATCCTTGGCTCGGTGCAAGTGTGCTTAAAGTAAGCCCTGTTGCTTCTCATTTTTCTTTGTTGAACTATTCCTTGAAAAGTGGCCTGGCAACATGAGCAAACAACCCCACAACTGTCATCACATTTTGATTCAAAGGTTGCTAAATCCTCCTGATTGGTGTAAAATGTATGTGACATCAGCTTTTCCCAACTGAGCCACTACATACCAGTGAGAGGAGCAAAGAAAACACAAATGAGGAAAACCTCTCATGTGAAATAACTACTCTAACACTGGCAAAAAAATTGGATCCATCAAGAACCTTGTCATCACGGTGCAAAATTAACCAAATGGCTCGTGATTCCTCAAATTTTTCCAGCCACTCACTAGATTGCCATTATGTTTCTGGCCGATGAGTGAAGAAAATCTACCAGCCACTTGCATATTTTACCAGCATTTGGTTGGTGGTTGGTGCTAATTTTGTGCCCTGCTCCTCATTCGTGGTAGGAAGCTGACTGAAAAAATTTCAGGCCTTTAACACTCATTCATGTCTTTACCTTGGTCAGATCCTGCCCCTGTACAACAAGCTGAACCCAGAGGCCTCGGCCACACCCTGCTGCGTTCCTCAGGACCTGGAGCCCCTCACCATCATGTACTTCATAGGCCGCACACCACGTGTTGAGCAACTCTCCAACATGGTCGTCAAATCCTGCAAGTGCCGCTGAGTTCAGAGGACGAGGTGAGGGGGACGAGGAGGAGGAGGAGAGGAGGAGGAGGAAGGAGGAGGGTGATTACAGGACCAGAACTGCAAACTGAATCTGTTCAGAGGACAGACGGATCTTTTGTTCATTAATCTTCGCTGTTCGATCACCTTTAGCAGACTTTTGAGATGTTATATTTTTAAGCTACTTGACTCAAATATCAGGATTTTGTTCCCAATCTTTACAGGCATGAAAACTTCACCTTTCTTCACTCTCTGGAACTTTCCGTCTGATATAGGACCCTGTAAATACGACCACATAGCTGTATTAAACCTGTACCTGGATATTAAAGGGGCTGTTGTGTGATTTGGCCACATTTCGTCTGCATAAAAAGGATTCTTTTATCAGGATTTTGATTCCAGCCCGGTCGTATTCCTGCGGCTGCGAGCGAGACGTGTGCTTGTTTGCTTTAGGTTTGAAGGTGTTGATAGGAGGGCGGCGGTGTGGAAAGGTTTGCAGACTGGAGATCTTTAGGGCGAAAGAGGGAGGCAGGGAGCAGATAGAAAAGAGAAAGAGAGAGTGAGAGAGAGAGGAGCTGTGTCCAGGCGGAGGGCCCTGCCAGCTCTCTGCGGTCCCGGGCTGAAATCTGCCCGGCGTAAACAGGATGTGAAAGATTTCCAGACACCGACCCGACCACTCACGGAACGCCAGATTTAAACGCTCCCCTCATCTCCTCTGTCTCTCCCTCCTCGCTCTGTGTGTTGCTGGAGGTTCTGGGATTTGTGGTGGGAGGAGAGAGGGAGAGAAAAGAGAGGCTTTGAAAATGAGACGTGGGATGATAGGGCTGTATTTGGAACGGCTACAAGTTTGGAAGGTGGTATTTTGCAGCCTTAGCAAATTTGTAACTATTTGGGTCTGGCTCAAACATTCGGCCGTCACACTCTCCTGCTCATTTTCCTAACGTGCATTTATTATCTTATTGTGAAAGGCTGTCGACTCATTGCTTTTCCTATGTTATAATAATATTCTGTCATACCTATGTCTCACTGATACACACGAACACACACACACAGTCTGTCTCTACACCCAAGTATCCACATTGACCACTTTTGATAGAATGTCTAAACGCTGAAAATAAAAAACATCCCCAGGGCTCATTTTAAATATAGGCTCTCTGGTATGCCAGTGGTTTGTGTCTGTGTGTGTGTGTATATGAGACGCACAGCCAGAGATCGACTGGGTGTGTGTTGTGTGTGGATGGTGAGGTCATGCGTGATAGCACAGAAATGATTCCCTGGCTTTTATTGTGAATTTTATTGTGATTGTGACAGCAGGTGTGGATGTGGATTTATGTACTTTATTTTGAAAAACCTGGTTGACAATAAAGTTTTAGTTGAATAGTAAACAGTCCAGTCTGACAAACACTAGTTTGTCCTAGCAGCATCTGGTCATGGTTGTATTATAGTGGTTTTCAAGCATTTACTGAAATTATAGCTGCAGATAATACTTGTCTCTGATTGGCTGAAAAGTGAGTGGGAGGGGCGGCTGGATCCGGAAGTGTTTTTCTCTCAACAATATCCTCAGTGTTGTGTAACATAGAAAATCATAACACTCCCAAAAATGGAACAGTCATGTTGTTCTACATTATGGCTACTAGTCTCAATTATTTCACTTCACTGTTTATTTTGTTTCATCAGTCATTATAGCATGTTGGATCTGAGCAGCGGTGACAAAAGTACACATACTCTTTCCTCGAGTAGAAGTACTGGATCAACTTCTTTACTCAAGTAAAAGTTGTTTTTTTTTTAAGTACAGGCTCTGAAATGTACTCAAAGTATAAAAATAAAAAGTTTCCCTCTGAAGGACATTTTTTTTACTTGCTGTTTCTTGAAAGTTAACTGAACCTCATTTTTTCTACACTCAAGTCTCAAGTCCATGAGCTTCTGCCACAATTATATCGTCACAATTAGTGTTAACCTCATCAGGACACACCTGTACACACCTGTGGCTATTTATTTGTCCAGTTGTTCACGTCTGATTTGTTTTCTCCTGAACTTAACCACAGAGAAGCCCAGGGTCACAGCTGCACCCTGCGTTTGTATAGCTGCACAGCGTCCCTGAGGTCGGGGGGCCAATACAGAGAGCAGGCCCTTAGAGAGCAGATTTTCAAAGCAGGCTCGTTACTTTAGTTTCAATGCATTTGAGTGGAATTATTGATTATTTTTATTTTGTGTCACTGCGTGCTGCCCTCCCAACATTAAAAAAAAAACTGATTTAAACCTAAGTTGGTGGAAAAGTAATATTGAGGGAAAAAAAGATTTCTTGGTGTAGACATCAGTGCATAAGCATATCTATTAGACAGACGTGACAAGAGAAAAAAGATCAAACAAAACGAAAAAGACGTGACAAGATGAAAAACAATTTTAAAGACAAAACAAGATGCAAAAGATGTGACAAACAAACAAGATGTAAAAGACATGTGACAAAACCAGGAGGTGAGAGGGCGACCCGACTATGGACAAAAAATGAGGTTCGGTTGTCTTTGCACAGAAACAGCAGGCAAAAATGTCCTTTAAAGAGCAACTTTTTACTTTTTTACTCTGAGTACATTGTGTTTGCATTTGTACATCTACTTTAGTACAGAATGTGAGTACTTTAACCACCTCTGAAAATTATATACTCATTCTATATAAACTAGGAAAACTATTAACTATAAAAACTGTTTAATTCATTAAATGAAATCAATAATTTGTCATTTTCTGTGATATTTTGTCATATACAGACATGCGATCATAATTGCTGGGTAATTTGTATGTTGTGAAAGTAAAAGTAAAATCCAAAGTAAAACCTCTAATTGATCATGTGATGAATTTGACCATCAGAGCACTGTCCATGGTGCTGATAGTTTTCTCTTTGACCTCTCCAATACAACAGCCTTAGTATTAGTAACTAATACAGCTGTAAAATCCAACACATGGTTGGTAAAATATATGTGTGTGTGTGCGTGTGTGTGTGCGTGTGTGTGTGTGTGTGTGTGTGTGTGTGTGTGTGTGCGCGTGTGTGTGTGCGTGTGTGTGTGTGTGTGTGTGCAGAACATCATGACTACTGTAGGACTCTGGCGAAACTGTTTTTCAGGCTTTGCACTTGTGAGGTTTTAAAGGGCCACTTTACAATAACAAAAACAAACAAACCTCCCAATCAAAACAGTTACACTGTCAGGTGCCGTTGTTCAGGGCGTTGTGCACCACAGATAAAATTCAGAAGAACTGAATGCTCCTTGTTTAGTTTGGACAGAAAGCAGCTGTGCCAGACGACCTGAAACCTGAGATGGTTTATAACGTAGCAGAAGATCAGAAATGTATTTTGGCCATAAATCATTCTGTGCTTCATTAACCAACAGCAGGATTTTAGAATCAGTTCTTTGGCAGACAGGACGCCAGTGTAAAGACCTCAGAACTGGAGTGATAAGATCTACTTTTTTTGGCCTGAGGACACGAGCATCAGCGTTCTGATCCAGCTGCAGCTGTCCGATCAATTTTTTTTTTTTTTTTAGAGAAACCTTTATGATAATATCTAATGGTATGCTTACAGTTTATTCATTAAAGACACTGAGAGGAAAATGTGTAAGATAAGCACCTGTGATTTATAAATCTCAACTGAACTTATTGATGGCACCTGCCTCACAATCAGTAACAGACAAGGGTTTAGTCCGGAACACTGTAAAAAAGAAAGAAAACTCATAATTTCATGGCAACTGTCTTCACTGAACGTTTGAGTTTTGTATCAAACTCAAACTCTTTAGTTTTGAAAAGTTTTTCCAACCTACAGTGTTTTGTTGACATAATTTACATTTCCTCTTAGAAAAACATGAATCTTTGAGTTTTGGCAACAAAACATTTTGTATTTCAAAAACTGTTGAGTAAACTAATTAAAGTGAAAGTGAATAATGGGTAATAATTTAATATTTTCAATTCCAATTTTTGAAATACATAATCATTTGGGTTTCTAAAACTCAAAAATTCAAGTTTATCTAAAGAAGAAAAGTAAATTATTACATCAATAAATAATTATAGGCTGGCAGAACTCTTTTGAGCTTACTTTTAAAAGAGTGAGTTTGACTTAAACTAAAAAACTTACAGTTACCTTGAAACTGAAATGAAGGAATGGATTATTTTTCTCTTTCTTTCTGTCTTTTTTACCATGAGCCAAAAGAGAAAAGTCAACTTTTTGGAAGATGAGATCACAGCGGTGGTAAACTAAAGCCAGACAACACGTATTATTCAGTGGACTAAATAGTTGGTTGACAAACAAAGACAAACACATAGCTTGGGAATGTGTCACTTAAGTCAAAACTAGACTTTGCTTAGACTCACAGGAAGAAAACTTCCACATTAAAGTAAGGTTTCATAAATAGCTACTCATACTTGGTTTTCTACTTAAGTCATACTTAAGATCAAAACTGACCAAAAATCCAATTTATAAATGAGCCCCCAACATTTTCTGGCTTGGTTTTTTGAGTGGTGACTTTTATTCATTCTTCTTTGGCTCCAAAAACACTTTAATCTTTGCTTTGCTGAAGAAAATTCTGGCACATCCAATCACTGATTTGTTCAGTGCAACTGCTAAGAGCTTGTATGGGATTACAGTCGCCTTTTCATATTGTTATGTAAATTTTTATTGTGTTATCTGCGTAATTATTGTAACATATTATTATGTTTTTTGTAATCTGGTCATTGGGAGCATGTCAGTGTTGAACAGAAGAGGCCCCAGAGTGGAGCCATGTGGAACTCCACCAACAATTTTTCATAAATAAAACCAAAACTATCTGCATGACTGGATACCCCTGCAGGTACATTACGTTGTTTTTCTTTTTTTTTCTTCTTTTTCTTTTTTTTTTTTTTTTTTTTTTTTTTTTTTTTTTTTGTAATTTTATATTTTTTGTGAACTGAGCCTTTAATGTCCTGAATTTGAATCATTTAGCTGCGGGAGATCTGTCTGTCTTAACCGAAGAGGTTTTTATTTGAGCTGCTTCTGCTGTTAAAATAGCTTAAAGAGATACAAACTGTTCTCCAGCCATCGCAGTAAAATTGTTTTTCTAAGCCACAGTGAGAATGCAGCCTCACTCCATGTGAGTGTGTGTGTGTGTCTTTGGGGTGCTAGTGCTGGAGCTGTGGTGAGGTTCCCTCCCCCTGAGTAAACTAGCCCCAGCATCTGTTAGTCTTTTCCACTTAACTACCCCTTGCTATATCCAACCTGTACTTATCCCACGGTGCTGCGCCTCGCTCTGTCTCACACTGGGTCTCACTGTCCTTGGAGAGGAGGGGAAGTCTGCTGTGGACGTCGACCCCCGCTCTTACACACACACACACACACACACGTCTCATCGTAACCATGTCTGTGCATTTGACCTTCAGACAGTGTACACACAGATCCTACAGGCTCTAAAACACACCCACATACATACAGACACGTCCAGCTTGTGTAGCCTCCATATGTCTTGATTCATGACTCTGGCTCTTCACACTCTCACCCAGCCTTCCTGCGCTGACCAAAACTGTAAGAGAGCCTTTGATAAAAAATGTTTTTGAAGATGACAGAGAGCAGTTGCACCTCATGGTCTGCCTCAAATATAACTGGCATGACAGGTTTGGACAAGAAGACTTTATTCGAGACTACTAGATTGAAATAGTTCCTCTTTATTTCTGGCAGTTAAATTAAAACACAGCTCTCGGGGCAACAGGACACCGTAAACACAAAATAAAAGAGTTATACAAGCAGCAGACAGAGCGGTAATGAGACACAGGAGTAAACAGAAGATACCGATCTGTGGCCTCAGCATTATTTCTTTGAGCAGTCAAACTCGGAGACCACAGCTGCACTTGAGGCCCTATTGGGACAAAACAGCTGGGAGGCCAAACCCACAGAGGCCTGAGGCTGTGTGCTGTTTGAACAGATGAGGGCGACATTTCTATGGTTTCTCTGTGGATTCATGGCTGATCAGAGACTGATTTGATTCAAAGTAAAGAGTAACATTGAGCAGGTCAATCTGTCTGTAGTGAATTGATATCAAACAAAGAACAGTGTTTTGCACATCTAGGATATTATAGGACCCGTTAGTAAAGTGAAACTTACTCAAAATAAAAGCTACATTTGGCTTAATAAAAAAAAAAGATATCTTAAGTTTTTAAAAGTCACTAATCTTCAAGATATAAAATAAGAGTTACCAACTTTTATATCTATTGTTTTCCCATAAATGTAATTTAAATATTAAATCTAAAACTTGAATTAATGTGTTAAAGCAATCATTGTCTATATTAATACAAAAAGAAGCAAAGTTCTTTCTTTATTCTAACACTCTGTGCTTAAACTGGATGTCAGAGTGGAGGATGAAAAGCAGATTTGTTTGATGTGCTATCTCAAGTTTCATTTTGTCTGTCAGTTTCACTGGGAACAACACTAATGTTTTGTTAGTAAAATAAAAACAGATTTCTTTTTAAACAGGGTTATTCACAATGACTGAGTTGACAAAAAGAGACTTTTATCAAACTTGTAGCAGTTCTTTGTTCTGCTGTTTGATCCACAATGTAGTTTCAGTTTAGCACATAAATCATTTTGACTTTATTCTCAACATGGTATTTGAACTTTATTCTGGACAGTTCCACTTTATTCATGAAATGTAAAATGAAAAAACACTCTCCTTACATTTTGTCCTGTAATGTGGCCCTAAGAGTCCATAATAACATGTTCAATATACATATATATGTAGATTAAAGAAGCAAAATGTAGCAATTGCGCGTCCAAAAATGAGAACTGCAGCCCAAATAACGAGTTGGGGCCACAAACTATACTGTGATTGACGCGAGTAAATAAATAATGAAAAAATTTGCAAATCTCAATGTAAATCTTGTAAATTAGTGACTTGTTTTGTTTAATTTTTGTTTATTAAGAAATATAGCACATGAAAAGAGAAAACAACGTCAGTTTAACAATTAGAACCACAGTTAAAACAGAAAATAATAAAAGTATCATCAAAGTACTGTGCATCTCAGTAGATCAAAAGAAAAATGAGCCATACTTTCTTAAACTAGACTTCAAATAATTTGTTGGTAACAGCTGAAAGTGCCACAAATGGACTGAGAGTTAAAAGCCACTGAACCTGATGAGGTCTTGAGACGTCAAACAGTGAAACAGTGGGATGATCACAGGTGTTACCAATGATACTAATTAAGGTCCTGTTTTACATGCACAAAAGCAGCACCCTGCATCTGTGTGATCTAAATGCAACAGAATCTCAATTAGTATCACTGGTAACACCTGTAATTATCCTACTTTTTCATGTCAAAATGGCTACTGTGAAAAAAGTTCTTTTTACATATCCTGACTCCTGATATTAAAAAATTAAACACAGAGGAAAATGGTCAGGTGGCCGACTCAAAACCTCAATATTGCTGATGGGTCGCGGTCAGGACACCAGTACGGTGGCATGTGAATGTCTTTCTCCTTCCAGCCCTCTGTCAACAGATGACAAAATATGTGGGAGCCTGAATTTGAGTGTGGATTCAGTCAGTTACTTATTTTGGCCCTGGTGGAGGGCATCATGCCACGGCAGCCTCTTGTCATAGTTCCTGATTCTGAGTAAGCAGGAACTTACTGTTTATCCTGAATCCACCAAGGGCTGAGTTCATTCAGGACTCTCAGAGTTCACAATCCATCCAGGTCATTACACTGGACAGAGGCTTGGAAATAACAGCCCGTGTCCCTGTTATACAATATGTACCACTGTATATACTCTTGTTTTTTTTTTATTGTGTTTTTGTAGTTAGACATTTCTGAACAGTTCTGAATTTCGTCATGTTCCCAGTATGAACACACTGAAAAACAGCTTAGAATCAGTAAGTAGTTTTTAATTAGGATCCAGCAGTTTTGGTTTTATATCACTTAACACTTTACATTTTAGAATTTAAAGCAACTGTTTGGATTTTTTTGAAGTGGGATTGTATGAGGTACCGATCCATAATCAGTGTATTTTCTACAGTAGATGGCCGTCAGTGTGACCCAGTTTCGAGAAGCAGCAGATGTACCAGTGTAAGGAAGCAAAGCAATGAACTGCTGTAGACAGGGTCAGCAACAAAATGTATTTTAGCCATGTAAAAGGGGCCCACGTAAGTGTCCGCTATACTACCAATTAAACCTGACATCAGGCAGCCTTTTTTCAGGAAGCCGGTGTTTTATAAACCACATATCGCTCTCTCCAAACCAACCAGACTCCATTGGCAAAAGCCATAATTTTACCTCGCAGAACACAGGAGTTGCTGGTCTATCGCTGCCTCGATCAGTTGGCTTTATAGTGTTATTGTGTGACTTTGGTGTTTTAAAGGATTAATTCAGATTCACCAAAGTGACACAATAAGGCAAACAAAACTAATTGATTGGGTTCGCAGTAGACCAGCGACTCCTGTGTTCTACGAGGTAAAATTATGGATTTTGCCAAAGGTGTTCAGTTGGTTTGCCTGGACAGCGAGGTAAAGCTGTGAAAATATTCCAAATATAGCATACATGGTTGTTTTCTTTTAGGTGGGCCTTTTTTTGGCAACTAAAATGCGTTTTCCTGCTGACCCTGTCCACAGCAGTACATCACTTAGCTTCCTGTACTGGTACTGCTGCTGCTTCTCCAAACTGAGGACATGAGTGCCTCATAAAGTCCCTCTTCAAATAATCCCGACTACCCCTTTTTTGTGTAGTTTTCTGTTTAATTCACTGTTACTCACCAAAACACATTGCATGAATCCTTGAATTCAAGCAAACATGAGTTTCTGTTTCTTCCTTAAAAACATTTGCAAAACCGATTTTTCTTAAATGTTTGCAACCTACTTTTTCATGCAGCCATATTTACTAGCTTGCAGTCTTTTTCTTCACTGCCTGTGTTGGTACATTAGTGGGTTTCCTGGCATGTTACTGCCACCTGTTAATCAGTGGAAAGGGGGGACCACTCATAAAAACTACGCTGCATTATTAGTGGTCAAAAAGTCCACATGGAAAAAACATACATTAAAAAATCAAAGACATCTGCACAGGCTTGTTAAGGTTAATGTGAAATAGTTGTGTGTGTGTGTTAAAAGACGTCTGATACTCATAACTGTAATGCGTCACTTTAAGACATCGTGAGGCATCTAATAGGGTTCAGCTGAGGACGGACAGTACAGTAAAATATGTGCACAAGCTGAGAAACCTGTAGTTTATTTATAAAGGCAAAGGGGTAGAGTCTTTAAAAATAATAAAACACTAACAAACAGTATCAGCCAAGAGGAAACGTGGTCACAAGCAGAGTCTTGCAACAGTGATTTAAGGACACTTGATAGGATAGTTGGTCAACACCGCAAACTTTAAAATAACCTTAACGTTGCTTTAATAGCCCTCTGACTGGTTATATCCGAGGCGAGCACACAGAGATGCTTATCATGGCGTAAGGAGCTCACAAGTTTTAACAGGAAGCAGTGGACAATGACCTGGTCTGACTTTTACCCTTTTTAACCCCCTTTAACATTAAAGAGCCGTTATGAACCAGAGAAGTTAACTTCACCCCTCAATTAACCGGACCGTTTCCATCTTAAAGACAGTTTTCAGTTGTCAGGATTTGTATGAGCACATTCAGGAGCATATGACTGTGGGGAAAAAGGGACCGAGTATCCTGGGTCTTCACTGTAGGAGGGTCAAGAAAGATAATGAACACCTGTGGGTGCTCAGATCGGCCTATAAAGACATTTTACAATGAAAGATATTCATCAATAATGCTCAATATGTATAGAGTGCCTACTTTTAAGATTTTTACCTCAGATTTTTTGAAGGAGGATTGTATTAGGTAGTTATTCACAGTCGGTGTATTACACACAGTAGATGGCCATGGGCATGCCCCAGTTTGGAGAAGCAGGTTGATATTTTAGCTTAAAAAAACAAAAACAAAATCAGTTTAAGTGCACACTATATTTAAAATATTTTCACTGCTTTACCCTACTGTCAGACAGCCTCTTCTCAAGGTAAACCCTTACATAAATCAAATATCTCTACCGCTGCCAAGGTTTTTTAGTTTGTTTATGTTATTGTGAGACCTGAGTGAATCCAAACTAACACTTTAAAGCCCCAAAGTCACACAATAACAGAAACAAACTAACTGATCAAGGCAGTGTTGACCCAGAAACTCCTGTGCTCTGTGAGCTAAAATCACAGTTTTTGCTGAAGAGGTTGCTGAAGGTTTTTAACGGTGGCAGGAAAGGCTGTCTGACGGCAAAGTAAAGTGGTAAAAATATTCTAAATATAGTGTACTCTTTAAGTGATTTTGATTTTTAGGTTGACCTTCTTTAAGTGGCTAAAATATGTTTTGTTGCTGATCCTTTCCACAGCTGATCATTGCTTAGCTTCCATGCTGGTGCTCCTTTATGCTTCTCCAAACTGGGGCACCATCTACTGTAGGTAAAACACTGACTATCAAGAAGTAACTCATACAACCCCACATTAAATAATCCTTATTATCCCTTCTAGCCTCTGGTTGGGGCAGTTTTCGGCAGCTTCTTTCTAGTTTGTGGTGTGCTTGAATGTTTGTGTGCAGATGAGAGTTGTTGCTTCCAGATGCTGCCACCTTCATCAGACAGAGTTTTGATCCAGATTGATCCGTTAATGTTATCAGGTTCCCTTTTAGCTTTGAGTTTGAATTTAATTTGTTGCCAAAAAAGGTGTTTTTGCTTTTTGCTTTGAGGCCAAATCTTCCACCATTGCCTTGTTGGTCGACTCCTCACTTTCTTCATGTGATGAGCGAAATCTGACTTCCACTACTCTCTGCTGCGACTCTGCTGCTGCCGTATGGAGCAGACACTTTCAGTTTATGTTTGAAGCATACGATGCTTTGTTTTATTTCTATTTATATATATTTGAGAAAGCAAAATGACAGTGGGGGCGGTGGGCAAGTAATGTAATTGTGTATGTCCAAACACCGTGTAACACCAACTACCGCGGCGAGCCTAGTCCAGACTTCAGTGCTCCGCCCCTGACCACATCACACAGAGGAGTGACACTGGTCTGTGAGTGATGGCCCTGTCGTGCTTTGATACTGTTGTTCTGTTGTTGTGGTTCAGGTTCTCCACCCACTGCAGGATTTTCCCCAGGAAATGTTTTTAGCCAAGGTGGTAGGCCACCCAGATGCATCGTGTCTTATGATGCATGCTGTTACAAGATGAAGTCCTAAACAAGTCACACTTTTTAAATAGATGATGTTTGTAAAATATCTCCTCTGTTTTTTTCCTACATAAGGTTGAAGTTCAGTTTTTCTTGTCTTCCTTCAAGCAAGGTGGCACCACCTCAGTATAAAACCCTGTGGGAAACGCTGCCTGGAGTCTGAAGCCATTAGTCAGTCGCCAAAGCCTCATAAAGCTGCTTAAATCTGAGATTTAGTGTAGAATGCGTCTGCCGAGAATTGATTGAGCTCAGCAGCTAAAGGACAGATCAACAAAGTGGATAATTATGTATAATTATGGATAATGATTTGACTCATAGCCTCGTTAAACCAGTGAAACTTATGACCGGCTGTTTACACCAGGTGTGGCCAATTTTAAAAGTAATTATAATTCCTTCATTTGAAAGACTTCTTTATTTCTCTTTAGATTTGTTTCAAGATAATTAATCTGTGGGAGCAACCTGGGCATGTGGGTCAGTTCAGTCCAGGCTGAAATATCTAAACAACTACTGTGTGGATTGCCAAGAAATTTGGTTCATGTCTCCCTTCAGATGAAATGAAAGATCCGTTCCAATAACCACACCAGTGGTATTTGCAAGTACGCAAATATCGACCTGTGTGACGCATTTTCTGGTAATTGCTGCAGTGCCAAAGCGCCTGTTAAGACCACTAGCTTATACAAGTTTATCAGGGCTCACTGGGAAGATCAAATATAAATACTGAAAATGGCACAATCAAGCTTGGATGGTTTGTTGGAACAAATAAGTTGGCTCAACCACATGGTGTCCTAACATGATATTATTTTGATTGGTTTGGTTTGATGGTTTCAGTATGTAAGATTTAAGGAGATTTATTGGTAGAGGTTGAACATAATATTAATAAGTATGTTTTAATTAGTGTAGAATCTCTTGAAAATAAGAACTGTTTTGTTTTTGTTCCACGGAGCACATGGGAGAAGTTAGCCTTCAGTGCTTTCTGCCAGAAAACCTTTTAACACATGCTTAAGCGTCTATTTTAGCCCAAACTATTGTTTTCCTAAACCTAACCAAGTACTTTGGTTGTCTAAACCTAACCAGACTGCAGTAGAAAACTGGAGATAACAAGCTTCACAGGAGCCGAACCCCAGTCTCCTGAGTGGAAGTTCTGTGCTTCACCCATTCATCCATCACCACCTACTCCTGGTAAGGACTTTGTCTTTCTTTCTGGCAGAAAGACTGAAAAGCTAACTTTGCCTATGTGCTTCGATGAAGGTCGCCATGTTGCACTGCCACAGTAGCCCATAACAGACAAACCAAACACTGGCTCTGGAGACTGCCTACAGTGCATTTTCATACACACTTGGAAGGGGAGGGTGAGGCAAGGTGTTTGCAATCTGCAAGCTAACTGGTAGATGCAACTAAAACCTACAAACTGAACATATTTCTTCAAATATTTGATAAAAAAAGGGTAAAATATTCCATTTTCATCTCAACAGTGTCAGATATGAAGTATTATTCTTATTAGTCTGATCAAGAAGAACTGATAACTGTTCATATTGAATTATTTGTGGAGGTTCTCTTCTACTATTAACTAATGATTATTTTCATAATGGATTCATCTGCAATCTGGAAAAAAAAATTGGCCATCACAATGTCCTTGAACCCACAGTGACATCTTCAGATTGCTTGTTTTGTCTGACCAAAAGTCCAAACCCAAAGATTTATAATGTATATGACCAAGAAAAATAGCAATTATCCGCATTTCAGAGGCTCGAACCAGCAAGTGTTGGGGTATTCTTGAAAACTGACTAAAGCATATTTAATTGATGTCCAAAAAAGTTGCAGAATATTTTTCTGTTGATCAGCTACCCATTAATCGTCTAATGGTTTCAGCTTTAACTGTGTCCTGTAGATTTGTGTTAAGCTGTGTCAAAGTATTCTGCCATAAGTTCGTAGTGAATAATATGACATATATATTAATATTCACCCTGAATCTAACTTAAACTTATCCATGTCTGCTGATTATTGTTGGTCCTGAAAGCTGCCAACAGCTGGGCTGGTGTGGAGCAGCACACCGTGGTGAAGACACTTAACTTTGAATACTGCTTTGAAGGGGTTATTAGGGAAAGTGTGTATCAAGTGTGGATTAAGTGTACTGTGTGCTGGTATTTTTCCGATGTGGGACACACTTGTCTACTCTGGTGCTGAGTGAATGTGCACTTAAATGCTCGAGACTGAACGTGTGGTTATCAGTACAGACCTGTAAAAAGTCTGGTGACTCTCTGGTGACTTTTCATCTAATGTAACAAAGATAATGAACATGATAAATATTGTAGCTGCTAAACATCAGATCACAAAGTCACAAAGCAAAATCTGTGGGCTGACTTTGAGGCATAAGTACTAAAAATATCCTGAAACATCAGCTACATTCATGATGGTGAGATTTGTATTTGGTATATATGTATACTGTTATGTATGAACTGTATGTACGTTGTAGTAGTGTCCAGTCTGCTGTGAACCCACAGCTCTGGTGTGAACTGTAATGTTCTGTCACACCTGGAGTCTGTGTCTGTCAGAGTGTCGGGGCTGAACCTGTGGGGTTGTCTGACGGGGGCTGGTCTGAAAGAGAAGAGTCTGGAGGTGGTGTGGGGGGATTCGAAGGCGGCTGCATGTCACCGTGCGGCCTTCTCACCTGCAGGGGGCTGCACCTGTGTGACAGCTGCCTCCTCATGCTCCTCCTCTTAGGTTTTCGTGGTCGTCTCTTCCTCTCCTCGCATGCCGCTGGCTGGCCGCGGTCGCTCAGAGTGTCTGAGGACTCGTCAATGTACGCCAGGTTCTCTCCAAAGAAATCCAGCAGCTGGCAGCTGGCTGAGGAAGCGAGGTTGACGGGAACAGAGGGAAAGAGAATTGGGTGGACGGAAGAAGGAATAAAAGGGTCAAGAGGGGAGGAGCGAGGGAGCGAACCAGCAGCAGATGTGTGTATGTAGCTCTTGGTTGCTACAGATCCATAATTCTCAGCAGGAATCAATTGTTTTTTATTTTGTGCTGCGTTCATGTCTGCAGCTCCTCCCTCCTCCGCACTGCTGATTGTATGACACAGCTGGAACCTCTGAAGCGCCAAGAAGGTCGAGGACACAGAGGAGGCGTCTGATGCAGAGTCAAAAGGAGACTCAGATCCAGAGAGGGATTCTCCCTGCAGGGCTGCACCTGCTGAGTCCAGCTCTAAGGTGGAGCGGGCCACAGGGAGGGAAAAGGAGCGTGCCATCAGGTGAGGAAACGACCTGCCCTCCACGTGCAGACCCACAGCGGGGTCGACCCTCAATCCAGGCACTGGTGCACCTCCAGGAGTACCGACTCGTGGCCTGGACTTGGCCACCGCTGCCCTCTCAAGAGACGAGTGGGCCTCCAGCTGGCTCATGGAGCTGGAGAGGCCGGCCCAGCGGTTTGGCAGGTGTCCGTTCACAGATCCTCCTCGGACCCAGTGTCCCAGAGTGCCCTGGGCTCCCCGACGGATGCGGCGACGCTCACTGCGCTTCCAGCGCCGGCGCTGTAGGAGAAAAGGATCATTGAACTCCAGAGGGTTTGGGATGCGGAAGTCCATTGACATGTTCTGGATGTTCTGGGTCCAGTCTGTAGCGTGAGCCCTCAACTCCTCCATCTGAGAGTGTCGGAGAGAAACATGAGCAGTGAAAAGATGAACCTCTAAACACTTAAAAACACTTCTCTGTGTTTCTACTTCTAACTGTGGGTGTACCAACCATCATCTACTATAGGTAATAACATGGATTATCACTATGTACCTCATACAACCCCACATCACATAATCCAAATTATCCCTGTAAGTGCAGCTCCTCCTCTCTTCGTATACACTCCTGGCTGTCTTGCACCATGTATCACTCACCTCAGCACGGGTCCTCTTGGACAGTACCCTCAACCAGTTTCCTATCATGGTGAGGATGGAGGCAAAGTAGGCGAGACCAAACACAATCCACAACCACACCAGAGGCTTGAACAACATGCCCTCACCACCACCGCCTGGACACAGACAAAGTGGACTTAATAAGATTTTAATGGGATGTGATGTTCCACTGATTCCTACATAGATGCAGTATTGCACAGTCTTGTAGCAGGTAGGGAGGCAGTTTCTGGTTAAATAAAACCTCAGCAGGGGAGAAGCTTGAGTCACGTGTGTTAGAAACTCCTCCTGGCTCTGATTTGTTGTTTTCATTCATGTGTGGTGGATTCTTGCAAATTTCATTAGGAGTGCTAGGAGGAGCCAGAGAAACCTTTATTTTTTATTTTTTTTGTCACATATCTGTCTCATGTACTACTGATGTGTTTATTTGTGATTTGTGATGGTAGTAGCAGGACAGGAAGTAGCAATTAGTCACATTTACGAAGCTGGAACCAGCAAATATTGGGGGTATTTTTCTTGCAAATTGCCTGAAACAATTAAATTGATCAAAATATTTTTCTAACTGATTAATTGAGTAATAGATTCAGCCCTAACAGTCTACTGTACGTACTGTATGTGGAGTGGTGTGCTGCAACCATGCTGCGTTAAAGCACGCGTTCAACTTTGACCTCAGACTGCTACAATTAATTAATTAATGGTTTTAAATGTATCTATTCAATTATGATCACACTATCATAAAATCATTAAAAGTAAAAAGTTGCTAGGTGAAATATCACCTGCCAGATTTGTCACAGAAAGGCTGTTTGTTTTTCAAGCCTGCTGGTCTCTGAAAAAATATAAAACACACAAGAGCCTTGTTTGTAATGTGAATACAACTTTTAAAAAAAGCTTTGTATAAGCCTACACTCTCATCAGAGGGCGCACCTCTATGAGTTAAATGGACAAGTTATTGTCAGCTATTAGGTTGTTAAATTTGGGTGATTATTAAAGGCCAAAACAGGTAGAATTATACAGTTTATTTCACAATAAGAAAGATACCAGAAAAGTCTGAAGAATTTTGTTTAGCAGAATTTTCCTACCCTGCTGACCATCGTGTTACCCCTTAGAGTTACCTTACAATTTTTTGTTGGGTTTCTTGTCTAAACTGTTTGAAATAAGAAATGAGGTTCTGTGCAACTTGGTGTGTGTGTGTGTGTGTGTGTGTGTCAGACCTGGCACGTAGTCTCCGAAGCCAACAGTGGTGAGAGTGATGACCACAAAGTAGAGCGACTCCAGAAACGACCAGTCCTCCACTTTCTGAAACACGACTGTCGGCACGGCGAGGAAGATCAGACAACCAACCAGGATGGAGAGAACCGCTGAGATCACACGTACAGTGGTCGGCCTGACCTTACGTTTCTGAAAGAGAGAGAGAGAAAACCACAAATACAGAGAAAGAATTAATGATAATGAATACTTACAGCTGTGATAGTGGCTACAAATGAAACTGGATTTAATGAAACAAAGATTTTGAATCAATTAATCTTGAATAATTTCAATTCTAATCATCACCTTCCTGTGACTTCTGTGGAGGTACTTATTTTATTTAACATCTTTAAATTATTATCTCCTTTAAAACAATAGAGCAAACTTAAAATCTCTTCTATCATAACTAAACGAATGTGCATTTTAGAAAGACAACAATTAGTCCCTTCATTGATTAGTTGTCAACTGTTAAATTAATTGCAAACTAATTCGATAATTGATTAATAGTTTTTGATTTCTTTACTTCTCTATGATAGTAAACAGAATATATTTGGATTCTTGACAAAACATAACATTTGAGGATCTCACCTTGGGCTTTGGGAAACTGATCAACATTTTTCACAATTTTATGATATTTTATGGACCAAACAACTAATCACTTAATTGAAAAAAATGATCGTCAGATTAATTGCTAATAAAAATAATCATTAGTTGCACCCCTAACAATTTTACCCTAAAAAAAATGGCTCCAGGTAGGAGGTTCTAGCTATGTTCTTAACGAAAAAAGCCACAAAGATCATAATTATTCACTGCTACAGCAGCAGTAAATTTAAATTTGGGCCTGACAGGTGAAAATCCTACTGAGGTTTGGTTCCTGAGCAGGACAGACCATTCTCACCAGGAAGAGCGTCTCAATCTTGGCCACAGCTCTCCGCAGCACTGTGCCCATGTGGTCACCCACACCAGCCAGCAGTATGCCAAACATGGGGATGCCCACCAGGGCGTAGCACACACAGAACAACTGGCCGTACCACGTCCGAGGAGACAGGTTCCCAAAACCTTTTAAATAATAAAAAGAACACAAGAAGCTTCAGCCATTTACTGTATATATGTTCAATATACAACAATATGTAAGTTCTGCTGCTAAAACCATAACAGACACGATGATGTGAATTTGTGTGGGATCATGAGAGTTGTTGTCTTCATTATTAAACAACCACCATTGCAGATGAAGATCTATGTGACGTGATTCAGACAGAATCATCAAGGACGAGGTAATGTATTAAAGTTTTATTCACTCTATGTTTAGTCAAGTTCACTGACTTCCTCCATGTTTTCCTCAAAGTTGTAGAAACTAGCAGCTAGTAAGAAATGCATCATTACCTTGAATAAATTACGGATTTCTCTGGGTTTGACCTTTTGGAAACATTTGGGTTAATACACAACGTAAAATAGATCTAGCATTTCTAGCATTTCTAGAGGGTCTTTTTATGTCATATATACAGTATATAAGCTAAGTCCCTGGTGTTTGTGAACATTTTCTTTACGAGTAATTTCCTTTTAAAATAGACCAATTCTGAGATGTGATTTGGACTAACATGAGGCACAATTTTAGATGTTTAGATGAATTCAGATGCCTCGTATTATTGACTAAAAAGACAAACAAAAAGGAATGCAGGAAAAAAGCAAGCATGCTGACTACATTCATTGACACCATAATAATATATAATACTGAAAGGCAGTTATGAATGTGTAACAATTATTATGTTGTCACCATGTGTATTTTTTATTTAGATTAACACAGCTTTTTGCATTTAACTTACTTCTTCAGCAAATGAAAAAGTAAGGAAACAAAGTTTTCAACCAAAGAGATAATTGCTTCCAGATCAGCTCTGTTACTTTGCAGTGTAAATGTAAATGTATCTCCAGTCTGCAGTTTGAAACTCTCATCTCCGAGGAAAAAACAGAAACCAAATTATACATCTAATCTGTTGGAAATCTATGTGGTGCCAGAATATATTTGAAAAGTTGGGTTGTCACGATACTATATTTTTAAACTTTGATGCAATACTAGTATTTAAAAAAAATATTCAATACATCTTTTAATACCACAGCAAAAAGGGAGAAAAATCATAGGCACACAAAGTAGTCATGAAAGTTATGAGCACTGTCTGCTTTTTTTTTTTATAGCTTCTGTACATTCAATATGATCAGCTGTTCGTATTATATTGTTTTACGCAATGTGGTATTGAAAAGTATTGAGGTATCAATAATATTTTATTAAAAAAGAGAGCTATATATTTTCCTTCAGGGTCCAAACTTAACTTTTTTGTCTTCCAGCCAAACGGTGAGTAACTGTTTTTTTAAATTTTACCAGCGACTCAACAGATTATCGTTGTTTTATTGGCTGGTGACAGAAGCAAACCTACCAGACACATTAGCTGGTGCTAACTTTGGTCCCTGTTTTTGGGTATTCAAGTTTGCACTTCGATTAAATAAACTGCTTTGCTGCACTTAACAGTCAAACAAGTATAATATATTGATTTTACATTGAATAAAGTATTGGTTGTGAAGATGACAGGCTGATTAAAGGATCGGGTATAGTCAGAATTAAGCTCAGATCTCCTGAATATAATATGAACTGTCAGTTTGTTTTCTTATTACTCATTTTCAGAACATGTCAGGTATGTACTTAACTGAGCACTGATTTCTGAACTTAAGAGAGAATTTTATGGATGTGCAATCTTCAAAGTGTGAGCTGAAGGTGAGTCCACACCTACCTATGGTGGTAATGATGGTACCACAGAAGAAGAAGGCTGAAGACAGGTCCCAGCGGCTGGTGAAGTTGGCAGAAAGGTTGCTCACATCCAGGCCTGCCTCCACCGCAGACACCACTCC
Organism: Lutjanus campechanus; assembly: GCA_027495735.1. Lineage (NCBI taxonomy): Eukaryota > Metazoa > Chordata > Actinopteri > Lutjaniformes > Lutjanidae > Lutjanus > Lutjanus campechanus. Next base: position 5,386 of record JAJHUR010085197.1, on the reverse strand, counting down.
CTGCAGAGAGGGGACGTAATTTATCTAAATGTGAATTTACCCTCCAACACAAATCTGTACACAACAGGACCCCAGCCAGCTCATTTATTTTATAGCATGAAAATAAAACAGTCAGACTCTATCACAACTCATTCTGCAGAAAACAGGGCATTGGTGACTGATACATTATTATATATTACAATATTATTGTAAATTACAATATTAGATTGTTAATAATGATGCATCAGTGACAAAGGGGCATTTTACTGTTGTAGTTGGTCAAAGTTGAAATGATTTTTTATATATTCACCGGTTCCCAATCTGGGGGTCAAAGGCAAATCTGAGGGGCCATGGGATGATTAAGAAAAAAACTTCTGAAATATTGGATACTTTAATTTCGTTGGGCCTTAAAATCTTTAAAGTGTAATTACACACTCAGATCTGAGCTCAGACTGCATCCACTGCATGATTTTGAAAAAATTCTGAAAACTTGGCAAGAGGCTGAAAAGGAGCTGGGTGGTGGATGTGTGAGACAGGAGTTGTTCAGTGAGGTGAGACGCCCACCTCTGATTAGAGGGCATCAGGACATTAATTAGTCTGAACTAGATGCCTCTTTTGAGAGGTTCAAGATGATTTAAAACAGTAGATACTGTGTTGAGCCATTTTCAATCCAGAAAATCCCAAGAAATCTCAATTTTAACTCCAGCATTTCATCACAGTACAGTCATATACATTCATTTACAGCTCAAAAAACATGTTTGTGTGCAGCACCTCTTCAATCATGTTTTGTATTTTATTAGTTTATCGTGATTTCTTCTTCATATGAAAAGTAACTAGAAACTATATCAAATAAACGCAGTGGAGAAAAGGGATAACATTTGCTTCTGAAATGTAGCAGTACAAAAATTGTACTTAAATACAAGAATTAAGTAAACTGAGTGCTCAGTTACTTTCCACAACTAGTTTATACAAGTGACAGAACAGCCTCCATGTGATGAAAAATACTGTTTAAAGACCTTTAAATTGGCTGTCTGCTGTTGTTTGTAATAGTATCTGTATTAAGATGACATTTAAAGATATCCAACAGTGAAAATACTACTTACTTTTTCCGCTTTGTAGCAACTGCAGCATATTTAAAAACTGATGACTGGAAAACTCTGTAAAGACTGAAAAATATATGAGCTCTCTAAGTGCAGTTAATATCAAAATGTAATACATTTCAGCACGTGCTGCAGTTAAGGAGGAACCTTTGGGGAGAAACTTTGAAGAAAACCGTTTTAGTTTTGCATACTGATTATAACTCTGGTTCAGCCTGAGGGGAAGCTGAAGCTTGAAAACTAGTCTGACCATCATGAAGGGACATCTGACCCTTATGTTGAAAAATCTACTTTTCTTCATGCTGCACTCTGAATATTGATGGATTTAGTCACTCCTGTTATTTCTTTGCCTTACTTCTATTTGTTAGATAACTATGCTCTAAATTTCAGAACTACAGTTCCCATTATGCTTTGGGAAATGTAAACAGGAAGCATAATATTGCCATAGATTCAGTAGCAGTAGAAGTTACCTGTGGCTACAACTTGAGCCCTGTTTTTTTTTTTGGCAAACTGGCATCATTAAAGGTCCAGTGTGTAGAATTTAGTGGCATCTAGTGGTGAGCTTGCAGATTGCGAACACCTTGTTCCCCCTGTTCCAACCGTGTAGGAGAACTAAGGTGGCCGTGAAACTCTTGCAAAATGGGAAAGACCACAACTAGAGCCAGTGTTTCGTTTGCCTGCCAACATGGCGGCCTCCATGGAAGAGGACCTGAACCTTCTGTATACATAAACAGCTCATTCTAAGGTAGTGAAAACACAATGACTCTTAAGTTCAGGTGATTACACACTAATGACAATTTTTTTTTTTTTTTCTGCCACATTCTGCCAATAAATCCCTATAAATCGTACACACTGGACCTTAAACAATAAGCCAAATTAGCTTTTAGCAATTCCTGTTTTCAATGGACCCAAGGATGTAGAGACAACGATCACTGGATTAATTTGACAGTTGAGGAAACTTTAAAATGTGATGCTTCTCAGGCAAATTCTGGAATTAGAAAGACTGTTTTTTTTTCCACGCTGGACATTGGAGATAATGATATCCTCGGGGAGTTTGAGTCACTGGCTGGAAAAATATCACCCGTTGAGTCAGATCAGACAGAGTAAAAACAGAAAAAAAAAAAAAAAAAGTCTAATTTCTGTGTTAAAGTTGTTGTAAAGTCTCTTTCTAAGTCAGTGTGGGTGTTTGTGTAATGTTACCTTGACGAGCTTGTGGAAGTCCAGCTCGGTGACACAGGTCTTGTTGTCGAGGAACGTGTCCTTGGTAGCGAGCAGGTCTTTGTATGCCGAACTCTCATCGGGGGCCTCCAGGGTGCGGAAGACAAGCGCTCCCATCACCAGGTACAGCATGACCCCCAGCAGCAGGGCCAAGAGGGTGGTGCACCGCATGTTCTCCCTGTCGACCCCCCTGCCCCTCCAGGGTTAGGGGTCAGAGGTCAGAGGTCAGGATCTGGTCGGACTCTCAGTCAGGATACGGGACACAACTGACCATAAACAGGAAGTTCCTTTAGAGAGGCGATGCATGTGTGAGCACGGAAATGTGTAAACAAGCAACACAAGTGTTCTTGGAAGGCTGACAGATGTTTATAACCTTTATTTATACATCTGTGCATCAAACCTAAGAGACAATTCCTGACAGGAAAAGCGAGAAGTTAAGAGCTGACAGGGTGTAAAATAAGTACACTTAATATTTTTATTTATATACAGTAAATATATATAAATATCATTTTCTACCCCACTAGTTGGACAGTACAAATAAAGATTTCACATGAAATCAGGTTGTTTATGTTAATAAGATGTGTACAGTATGTCCTTTTAAGGTTGGAGCACTCGATCTAATTCAGTTTCCAATTTTTATCTTAAAACAGCACTTACGAGTCTGACCTAATATGTCTCCGGTGTAATAAATGGGAAACCCTTGTTTTTTATTTCCTTTTAAAAGAGCTGTGGTGACACCCACACAACTCTGACCCACAAACTCTAAACAATATTACATTGATCTCCTGATTACTTTCATGATTGATTGTTTCGTCAATAAAAATGTAACGTAATGCAACGTAATTAGCATATTGCTCCCCCTGTTCAGATGTCAAAGTGTGCTGAGGCAAAACAGTAAATCACAGACTGTTCCTGATGGTTAGCTGCTGGCAAATGGTTTGAGTGTGTGTGAATAGATTAATTGTATAGCGGTTTTCATTAAAAAAAAAAAAAACACTTCGTGACCACAGTCACTGCTGCTGTCCTGCTCTGTTTTTAACACCTCAACTCACAGTCATTAATCATGGCAAAAGATGTCCATAAAGTTTGTGTATAGTGATGGTACTGGGACAAGCTAATTGAGATTTCTCTTGACCTCATCTTCTTTAAAGTCTGTGTATAGCAATAATAAATGTGTGTTCTGAGTTTGTCACAACACAGAAACGTGTTATTAACCACCCAGCCAAATTTGAACGATTAAAAAAATTGCAAAGTATATAAAATTAAGTTTCAAAATAATGAAAAAAATAGCACTTTTCTCTGCTCAGTGTTAAATAGCTCAGCTTTATTGGACATGTACAGTTTGAGCCCCCAGAACCAGAGGACAGTGACCTATCAACTCATTCGAGAATTAATTTGTTCCTCTCAATCTGCAACAGGATGGTAATTTTTTTCTTTGGTGTTGGGTTGTTGGCACTGAAGTGAGCAGCGACTGCTGAGCTGATTTGTACTGAGGGTACGTTCGTGACTGACTGACAGGGGCTCAGGGGTCGTTTATGAATCAGTTGTTGTGGTGGTTTAACCAAAACAAACCAGGCTACTTAAAGTTTGTGTAGGGGAAAGGGGGAGTTTTTCCTAGAAGAACATTATTAGAAAATAGTTCAGAAAACATATTAAAAAAACTGAGAAGTCTGTAGTACTGACCCCTGGCGTTAGATCAGTTCACAATTTCTGTGTTGAGGATTTTTTGGGCAGGCCTGAAACATGTCTCATTGACGTGCCAAAGCCGCGATCCCCCCTACACTATCACTGCGTTTAATTCCACTTACCCTCATCCCTCAGTCCTAGGTAACAGCTTATGTCCCACAGAGGCAACTTGGAGAGCAGAGGACGGGGAGGAACAGGGGATTTTAATGAAACATGCTTGCCCTTGTTCACTTTGAGCACAAACTATCATGGATCGAGTTGCATCAGTTGTAGCTCGGTGTTATACTTCTGTTTACAGATGATCAGAAATACCTGCAGACTCATTTCAGTGAGGCAGATGTGTCCTTTTGCATCGGTTTATGATTGATAAACATCTGTTTGTGATTATCAATACTATTATTGCTGATGGCTTATAGCTTGCAGCATTTTTTCCATGCATGAAATTTTGATTAATATGCATTGTCCCAGTTTTTGCACCAAATGCATGACAGCAATGAGCGACAGCAATCGCTCCCTCAGCCCTCTGAGGGTCGATCTCACCAAGTTCACTTCAGTTTTTCAAACAAATGGAACAGCTCTCATGAGGGCAGTGGGGATTCCCCCGAGGGCAAGCGCCGAGCGGAAGCCAACAAGGACATGTTGAACAACTAATGAAACGCAGCTTATATGAGCCTCAAACCAATACATGAACAACACCGCCCCACCCCTGCCCTCAAATCAATCATACAAATTTGGTTGAGTGGTAAATAACATGTTTCTGTGGTGTGACAAGGTCAGAACGCTTTACGGTATCTTTTAAACAACCGTTCTTCTTCACTTTCACTGCTAATGCTAAATGCTAAAGTGCTCTAATATACACTGCCTGGCCAAAAAAAAAGTCGCCACCTGGATTTAACTAAGCAAATAGGTACGAGCCTCCTATTGGAAAATTACTGCATGGGCGATTATCTTTCAGCTGGCAACAAGTTATTTAACCCCAACTGGTGCAATGAGTTGCTTCTCCTTTCCTAAACAACCATGTCGAAAGACACATCCCGTGGTCGTGGAAAAGATGTTAGTCTGTGTGAGAAGGGTCAAATCATTGGCATGCATCAAGCAGAGAAAAACATCTAAGGAGATTGCAGAAACTACTAAAATTGGGTTAAGAACTGTTTAACGCATTATTAAAAACTGGAAGGATAGTGGGGACCCATCATCTTCGAGGAAGAAATGTGGCCGGAAAAAAATCCTGAATGATCGTGATCGGCGATCACTTAAACGTTTGGTGAGATCAAATCGAAGAAAAACAACAGTAGAACTCAGGGCTATGTTTAATAGTGCAAGTAAGAGCATTTCCACACGCACAATGCGAAGGGAACTCAAGGGATTGGGACTGAACAGCTGTGTAGCCTTAAGAAAACCACTAA